>JAKFHT010004375.1:0-295011 GCA_023783455.1 Erythrocebus patas
AAGGTTTAACTCTGTGAGATGAATCCACACATCACAAAGCAGTTTCACAGATAGCTTCTTTCTAGTTTTTATCTGGGGATATTCTGTTTTTCCCATAGGCCTCAATGGGCTCCCAAATGTCCTTTGCAGATTCTCCAAAAGAGTGTTTCAACCTGCTGAATCAAAAGAAATTTAATTCTGTGAGATGAATCTGCAGACCACAATGCAGTTTCAGAGATAGCTTTTTCTAGTTTTTATCTGGGTATATTTTTTTTCCCATAGGCCTCAATGGCTCAAATGTCCTTCACAGATTCTCCAAAAAGAGTGTTTCCAACCTGCTGAATCAAAAGAAAGGTTTGACTTACTGAGATGAATCACCACATCACAAAGCAGTTTCACAGATAGCTTCTTTCCAGTTTTTATCTGGGATATTCATTTTTTCCCATAGGCTCAATGGGCTCCAAATGTCCTTCACAGATTTTCCAAAAGAGTGTTTCCAACCTGCTGAATCAAAAGAAAGGTTTAACTCTGTGAGATGAATCCACACATCACAAAACAGTTTCACAGATAGCTTCTTTCTAGTTTTTATCTGGGAATATTCAGTTTTTCCCATAGGCCTCAATGGGCTCCCAAATGTCCTTTGCAGATTCTCCAAAAGAGTGTTTCCAACCTGCTGAATCAAAAGAAAGGTTTAACTCTGTGAGATGAATCCACACATCACAAAGCAGTTTCAGATAGCTTCTTTCTAGTTTTTATCTGGGATATTCTGTTTTTCCCATAGGCCTCAATGGGCTCCAAATGTCCCTTCACAGATTCTCCAAAAAGAGTGTTTCCAACCTGCTGAATCAAAAGAAAGTTTTAACTTTGTGAGATGAATCCACACATCACAAAGCAGTTTCAGATAGCTTCTTTCTAATTTTTATCTGGGATATTCAGTTTTCCCCCATAGGTCTCAATAGGCTCCCAAATGTCCCTTCACAGATTCTCCAAAAAGTGTTTCCAACCTGCTGAATCAAAAGAAACATTTAAATCTGTGAGATGAATCCACATGTCACAATGCAATTTCAAAGGTAAGTTCTTTCTAGTTTTTAATGGGAGATATTCATTTTTTTTTCCCATAGGCCTCAATGGACTCACAAATGTTTCCTCACAGATTGTACAAATAGACTTTTTCCAACCTGCTGAATCAAAAGAAAGCTTTACCTCTGTGAGATGAATCCACACATCACAAAACAGTTTCACAGATAGCTTCTTTCTAGTTTTTATCTGGGATATTCAGTTTTTCCATAGGCCTCAATGGGCTCTCAAATGTCCTTCAGATTCTACAAAGAGTGTTTCCAACCTGCTGAATCAAAAGAAATGTTTAACTCTGTGAGATGAATCCACACATCACAAAGCAGTTTCACAGATAGCTTCTTTCTAGTTTTTATCTGGGATATTTGTTTTTCCCATAGGCCTCAATGGGCTCCCAAATGTCCCTTCACAGATTCTCCAAAAAAAGTGTTTTCAACCTTCTGGATCAAAAGAAAGATTTAACTCTGAGTGAATCCACACATCAAAGAGCAGTTTCACAGATAGTTCTTTCTAGTTTTTTTATCTGGGATATTCAGTTTTTCATAGGCCTCAATGGGCTCCCAAATGTCCTTTGCAGATTCTCCAAAAGTGTTTCCAACCTGCTGAATCAAAAGAAAGGTTTAACTCTGTGATATGAATCCACACATCACTAAGCAGTTTCACAGATAGCTTCTTTCTAGTTTTTATCAGTGGATATTCAGTTTTTCCCATAGGCCTCAATGGGCTCCCAAATGTCCCTTCACAGATTCTCCAAAAGAGTGTTTACAACCTGCTGAATCAAAAGAAAGGTTTAACTCTGAGATGAATCCACACATCACAAAGCAGTTTCACAGATAGCTTCTTTCTAGTTTTTTATCTGGGGATATTCAGTTTTTTCATAGGCCTCAATGGGCTCCCAAATGTCCTTTGCAGATTCTCCAAAAGTGTTTCCAACCTGCTGAATCAAAAGAAAGGTTTAACTCTGTGAGATGAATCCACACATTGCAAAGCAGTTTCACAGATAGCTTCTTTCTAGTTTTTATCTGGGGATATTCTGTTTTTCCCATAGGCTCAATGGGCTCCAAATGTCCTTTGCAGATTCTCCAAAAGAGTGTTTCCAACCTGCTGAATCAAAAGAAAGGTTTAACTCTGAGATGAATCCACACATCACAAAGCAGTTTCACAGATAGCTTCTTTCTAGTTTTTATCTGGGGGTATTCTGTTTTTCCCATAGGCTCAATGGGCTCCAAATATCCTTTGCAGATTCTACAAAAGAGTGTTTCCAACCTGCTGAATCAAAAGAAAATTTTAACTCTGTGAGATGAATCCACACATCACAAAGCAGTTTCACAGATAGCTTCTTTCTAGTTTTTATCTGGATATTCTGTTTTTCCCATAGGCCTCAATGGGCTCCAAATGTCCCTTCACAGATTCTCCAAAAGAGTGTTTCCAACCTGCTGAATCAAAAGAAAAGTTTAACTCTGTGAGATGAATCCACATCACAAAGCAGTTTCACAGATAGCTTCTTTCTAGTTTTTATCTGGGGATATTCTGTTTTTCCCATAGGCTCAATGGGCTCCAAATGTCCTTCTCAGATTCTCCAAGAAGAGTGTTTCCAACCTGCTGAATCAAAAGAAAGTTTAACTCTGTGAGATGAATCCACACATCACAAAGCAGTTTCACAGATAGCTTCTTTCTAGTTTTTATCTGGGGATATTCTTTTTTCCCATAGGCCTCAATGGGCTCCCAAATGTCCCTTCACAGATTCTCCAAAAGAGTGTTTCCAACCTGCTGAATCAAAGAAAGGTTTAACTCTGTGAGATGAATCCACACATCACAAAGCAGTTTCACAGATAGCTTCTTTCTAGTTTTTATCTGGGGATATTCAGTTTTCCCCTAGAGGCCTCAATGGGCTCTCAAATGTCTATTTGCAGATCCTCCAAAACTAGTGCTTTCAAACTGCTGAATCAAAAGAAAGATTTAACTCTGTGAGATGAATCCACACATCACAAAGCAGTTTCACAGATAGCTTCTTTCTAGTTTTTATCTGGGGATATTCTTTTTTCCCATAGGCCTCAATGGGCTCCCAAATGTCCTTCACAGATTCTCCAAAAGAGTGTTTCCAACCTGCTGAATCAAAAGAAAGGTTTAACTCTGTGAGATGAATCCACACATCACAAAGCAGTTTCACAGATAGCTTCTTTCTAGTTTTTATCTGTGGATATTCAGTTTTTCCCATAGGCCTCAATGGGCTCTCAAATGTCCTTTGCAGATTCTCCAAAAGAGTGTTTCCAACCTGCTGAATCAAAAGAAAGGTTTAACTCTGTGAGATGAATCCACACATCACAAAACAGTTTCACAGATAGCTTCTTTCTAGTTTTTATCTGGGGATATTCTGTTTTTCCCATAGGCCTCAATGGCTCCCAAATGTCCCTTCACAGATTCTCCAAAAGAGTGTTTCCAACCTGCTGAATCAAAAGAAAGGTTTAACTCTGTGAGATGAATCCACACATCACAAAGCAGTTTCACAGATAGCTTTTTCTAGTTTTTATCTGGGGATATTCTGTTTTTCCCCATAGGCCTCAATGGGCTCCCAAATGTCCTTGCAGATTCTCAAAAGAGTGTTTCCAACCTGCTGAATCAAAAGAAAGTTTAACTCTGTGAGATAAATCCACACATCACAAAGCAGTTTCACAGATAGCTTCTTTCTAGTTTTTATCTGTGGATATTCAGTTTTCCCCATAGGCCTCAATGGGCTCCCAAATGTCCTTGCAGATTCTCCAAAAGAGTGTTTCCAACCTGCTGAATCAAAAGAAAGGTTTAACTCTGTGAGATGAATCCACACATCACAAAGCAGTTTCACAGATAGCTTCTTTCTAGTTTTTATCTGGGGATATTCTGTTTTTCCCATAGGCCTCAATGGCTCAAATGTCCTTCAGATTCTCCAAAAGAGTGTTTCCAACCTGCTGAATCAAAAGAAAGGTTTAACTCTGTGAGATGAATCCACATCACAAAGCAGTTTCACAGATAGCTTCTTTCTAGTTTTTATCTGGGGATATTCAGTTTTCCCCATAGGCCTCAATGGGCTCTCAAATGTCCCTTTGCAGATTCTCCAAAAGAGTGTTTCCAACTGCTGAATCAAAAGAAAGTTTAACTCTGTGAGATGAATCCACACATCACAAAGCAGTTTCACAGATAGCTTCTTTCTAGTTTTTATCTGGGGATATTTGGTTTTTCCATAGGCCTCAATGGCTCCCAAATGTCCCTTCACAGATTCTCCAAAAAGAGTGTTTCCAATCTGCTGAATCAAAGAAAGGTTTAACTCTGTGAGATGAATCCACGCATTCCAAAGCAGTTTCACAGATAGCTTTTTATTAGTTTTTGTCTTGGGATATTTTGTTTTCCCCTCAGGCTTTAATGGACTCCCAAATGTCCTTTGCAGATTCTCAAAAGAGTGTTTCCAACCTGCTGAATCAAAAGAAAGGTTTAACTCTGTGAGATGAATCCACACATCACAAAGCAGTTTCACAGATAGCTTCTTTCTAGTTTTTATCTGGGGATATTCTTTTTTCCCCATAGGCCTCAATGGGCTCAAATGTCCTTCACAGATTCTCCAAAAGAGTGTTTCCAACCTGCTGAATCAAAAGAAAGGTTTAACTCTGTGAGATGAATCCACATCACAAAGCAGTTTCACAGATAGCTTCTTTCTAGTTTTTATCTGGATATTCAGTTTTTCATAGGCCTCAATGGCTCAAATGTCCTTTGCAGATTCTCCAAAAGAGTGTTTCAACCTGCTGAATCAAAAGAAAGGTTTAACTCTGTGAGATGAATCACATCACAAAGCAGTTTCACAGATAGCTTCTTTCTAGTTTTTATCTGGGGATATTCTTTTTTCCCATAGGCCTCAATGGCTCAAATGTCCCTTCACAGATTCTCCAAAAGAGTGTTTCAACCTGCTGAATCAAAAAGAAAGTTTAACTCTGTGAGATGAATCCACATCACAAAGCAGTTTCACAGATAGTTCTTTCTAGTTTTTATCTGGGGATATTCAGTTTTTCCCATAGGCCTCAATGGGCTCAAATGTCCTTCAGATTCTCCAAAAGAGTGTTTCCAACCTGCTGAATCAAAAAAAGGTTTAACTCTGTGAGATGAATCCACACATCACAAAGCAGTTTCACAGATAGCTTCTTTCTAGTTTTATCTGGGGATATTCAGTTTTCCCATAGGCCTCAATGGCTCCCAAATGTCCTTCACAGATTCTACAAAAAAGTGTTTCCAACTGCTGAATCAAAAGAAAGTTTAACTCTGAGATGAATCCACACATCACAAAGCAGTTTCAGATAGCTTCTTTCTAGTTTTATCTGAGGATATTTGGTTTTTCCCATAGGCCTCAATGGGCTCCCAAATGTCCTTCACAGATTCTACAAAAGAGTGTTTCCAAACTGCTGAATCAAAAGAAAGTTTAACTCTGTGAGATGAATACACATCACAAAACAGTTTCACAGATAGCTTCTTTCTAGTTTTTATCTGGGGATATTTTTTTCCCATAGGTCTCAATGGGCTCCCAAATGTCCCTTCACAGACTCTACAAAAAGAATGTTTCCAAACTGCTGAATCAAAAAAGTTTTAACCCTGTGAGATGAATACACTTATCCCAGACCAGTTTCACAGATAATTTCTTTCTGTTTTTATCTGGGGATATTTGGTTTTTCCCCATAGGCCTCAATGGGCTTCCAAATGTCCCTTCACAGATTCTCCAAAAAGTGTTTCCAACCTGCTGAATCAAAAGAAAGGTTTAACTCTGTGAGATGAATCCACACATCACAAAGCAGTTTCACAGATAGTTTCTTTCTAGTTTTTATCTGGGTATATTCTGTTTTTTCCCATAGGCCTCAATGGGCTCCCAAATGTTCTAATTTCCCAAATTTTGTAATTTCTACAAAAAGAGTGTTTCCAACCTGCTGGATCAAAAGAAAGATTTAACTTTGTGAGAAAAATCCACACATCACTAAGCAGTTTCACAGATACATTCTTTCTGGTTTTCATCTGGGGATATTTGGTTTTTCCCAGTAGGCCTGCCTCAATGGGTCCCAAATGTTACCTCACAGATTCTCCAAAATAAGTGTTTCCAAACTGCTGAATCAAAAGAAAGGGTTAACTCTGTGAGATGAATCCACACATCACAAAGCAGTTTCACAGATAGCTTCTTTCTGGGAATTTTTTTTTTTTTAACCCATAGGTCTCAATGGGCTCCCAAATGTCCCTTTGCAGATTCTACAAAAAGAGTGTTTCCAACCTGCTGAATCAAAAGAAAGTTTAACTCTGTGAGATGAATCCACACATCACAAAGCAGTTTCACAGACAGCTTCTTTCTAGTTTTATCTGGGGATATTCGGATTTTCCCATAGGCCTTAATGGACTTCCAAATGTCCCTTTGCAGTACAAAAAAAAGTGTTCCCAACCTGTTGAATTAACAGAAAGGTTAAACTTTCTGAGGTTAATCCACACATCACAAAACAGTTTCACAGATTGCTTCTTTCTAGTTTTCATCTGGGGATATTCTGGTTTTCTCCACAGGCCTCAATGGGCTCCCAAATGTCCCTTTGCAGATTCTACAAAAGAGTGTTTCCAACCTGCTGAATCAAAAGAAAGTTTAACTCTGTGAGATGAATCCACACATCACAAAACAGTTTCACAGATAGCTTCTTTCTAGTTTTTATCTGGGGATATTCTGTTTTTCCCATAGGCCTCAATGGGCTTCCAAATGTCCTTCACAGATTCTCTAAAAGAGTGTTTCCAACCTGCTGAATCAAAAGAAAGGTTTAACTCTGTGAGATGAATCCCACTATGAAAGCAGTTTCACAGAGAACTTCTTTCCAGTTTTTATATGGGAATATTCAGTTTTTACTGATAGGCCTCAATGGGCTCTGAAATGTACCTTCACATATTCTACAAAAAGAGTGTTTCCAACCTGCTGGATCAAAAGAAAGGTTTAATTCTGTGAGATCAATCCACATATCACAACGCAGTTTCTCAGATAGATTCTTTCTAGTTTTTATCTGGAAATATTCCTTTTGCCCCATAGGTCTCAATGGGCTCTTAAATGTCTTTTTGCAGATTCTCCAAAAAGAGTGTTGCCAACCTGCTGAATCAAAAGAAAGATTTAACTCTGAGATAAATCCACACATCATGAAGCAGTTTCACAGACAGATTCTTTGTACTTTTATGGGGCTATTCTGTTTTTAACATAGACCTTAATGGTCTCCCAAATGTCTGTGCGCAGATTGTACAAAAAGAGTGTTTCAAACCTGCTGAATCAAAAGAAACGTTTAACAGTCTGAGATTAATCCACACATCACAAAACAGCATCACAGATAGCTCCTTTTTAGTTTTTATCCTTGGAAAGTCAGTTTTTCCCCATAGTACTCAATGTGCTCCCAAATGTCCCCTCACAGATTCTCTAAAACGAGTGTGTCCAACTTGCTGAATCAAAAGAAGCATTTAACATTGTAAGATGAATCCACACATCACAAAGCAGTTTCCTACATAGTTTCTTTCTAGTTTTTTCTGGGGATTCTCAGTTTTTCCCCATAGGCCTCAATGGGCTTCCAAATGTCCTTTCAAATATTCTCCCAAAAAAAGTGTTTCCAACATTCTGAATCAAAAGAAATATTTAACACTGCAAGATGAATCCACACATCACAAAGCAGTTTCACACATAACTTCTTTCTAGTTTTATCTGGGGATATTTGGTTTTCCCATAGGCCTCAATGGCTCCAAATGTCCTTCAGATTCTCCAAAAAGTGTTTCCAACCTGCTGAATAAAAAAAAAAAGGTTTAATGTTGTGAGATGAACCCACACATCACAAAGAAGTTTCACAGATAACTCTTTCTAGTTTTTATCTGGGGATATTTCATTTTTTTCCATAGGTCTCAATCGTCCCCCAAATGTCTGTTCACAGATCCTCCAAAATTAGTGCTTCAAACCTGCTGGATCAAAAGAAAGGTTAAACTCTGAGAGATTAATCCAAATATCACAAAGCAGTTTCACAGACAGCTTCATTCTAGTTTTTATCTGGAAATATTTGGTTTTTACATATAGGATACAATGGGCTAACAAATGTCCCTTCACAGATTCTACAGAAAGAGTGTCTCCAACCTGCTGGATTAAACAAAGGTTTAACTCTTTGAAATGAATCTACAGATCACAAAGCAGTTTCACAGATAGCTTCTTTCTAGTTTTCATCTGGAGATATTGGGATTTTCCCAATAGGCCTCAATAGCTCCCAAATGTACCTTCTCACTTTCTTCAAAAAAAGTGCTTGCAAACTTCTGAAACAAAAGAAAGGGGGTTAACTCTGTGAGATGCATCCACAAATCACAAAGCAGTTTCACAGACAGCTTCTTTCTAGTTTTCATCTGGAGATATTGGGATTTTCCCAATAGGCCTCAATAGCTCCCAAATGTCCTTCAGATTCTCCAAAAAGTGTTTCCAACCTGCTGAATCAAAAGAAAGGTTTAACTCTGTGAGATGAATCCACACATCACAAAGCAGTTTCACAGATAGCTTCTTTCTAGTTTTTATCTGGGGATATTCTGTTTTTAAGAGCTCCCAAATGTCCTTTCACAGATTCTACAAAGAAAAGTGTTTCCAAACTGCTGAATCAATAGAAAGGTCTAAGTCTTTGAGATGAATCCACAAATCACAAAGTAGTTTCGTAGATAGCTTCTTTCTACTTTTATCTGGGGATATTCTGTTTTCTCTAGGCCTTAATGGGCTCCCAAATGTCCCTTCCGAGATTCTACAAGAATAGTGTTTCCAACTGCTGAATCAAAAGAAAGTTTTAACTCTGTGAGATGAATCCACACATCACAAAGCAGTTTCACAGATAGATTCTTTTTAGTTTTATCTGGGGATATTCAATTTTCACTATAGGCCTTAATGGGCTCTGAAATGTTCTTACATAGATTTTACAAAAACAGTGTTTCCAACCTGCTGGATTAAACAAAGGTTTAACTCTGTGAGATGAATCCACACATCACAAAGCAGTTTCACAGATAGCTTCTTTCTAGTTTTATCTGGGGATATTTGGTTTTCCATAGGCCTCAATAGCTCCCAAATGTACCTTCACAGATTCTTCAAAAAGTGTTTCCAAACTGCTGAATCAAAAGAAAGGTTTAACTCTGTGAGATGAATCCACAAATCACAAAGCAGTTTCACAGACAGCTTCTTTCTATTTTTCATCAGGGGATATTTGGTTTTTCCCCATAGGCCTCAATGGGCTCCCAAATGTCCCTTTGCAGATTCTCCAAAAGAGTGTTTCCAACCTGCTGAATCAAAAGAAAGGTTTAACTCTGTGAGATGAATCCACACATCACAAAGCAGTTTCACAGATAGCTTCTTTGTAGATTATATCTGGGGGTATGTGATTTTTACTTATAGGCATCAATGGGCTCTCAAATGACCCTTCACAGATTCTATAAAAACAGTGTTTCCAAACTGCTGAATCAATAGAAAGGTGCATCTCTGTGATATGAATCCACACATCACAAAGCAGTTTCACAGATAGCTTCTTTCTAGTTTTTATCTGGAAATATTCTGTTTTTCTCTAGGCCTTAATGGGCTCCCAAATTTTGCTTCGTAGATTCTCCTAAATATCTTTTTCTAACTTGCCGAATCAAAACAAAAGTATAACTTCATGACATGAATGCACACATCAGAAAGCAGTTTCACAGATAGTTTCTTTTTAGTTTTTATCTGGGGATATTCAATTTTCACTATAGGCCTTAATGGGCTCTGAAATGTTCTTACATAGATTTTACAAAAACAGTGTTTCCGACCTGCTGGATGAAAGAAAAGTTTAAACCCGTGAGATGAATCCACACATAATGAAGCAGTTTCACAGAAAAAATTATTTCTACTCTTTATCCAGTGATATTTGGTTTTTCCCATTGGCCTTAATGGGCACCAAAATGTACCTTCACAGATTGTACAAAAAGAGTGTTTCCAACCTGCAGAATCAAAAAAAAGTTTTAACTTTTTGAGATGAATGTACACATCACAAAGGAGTTTCACAGACAGCTTCTTTCTAGTTTTTATCTGGGGATATTTAGTTTTTCTCCATAGGCCTAAATGTGTTCCCCAAATGTCCCTTCATATATTCTTTAAAAAGAGTGTTTCCAACCTGCTGAATCAAAAGAAAGATTTAACTCTTTGCAATGAATTCACACATCACAAAGCAGTTTAACAGAAGGCTTATTTCTACTTTTTTTTCTGGGAGTATTCAATTTTTTCCCATAGGCCTCAACTGGTTCCCAATTGTCCCTTTGCAGATTATCCAAAACCAGTGTGTCCAACCTGCTGAATCAGAAGAAAGGTTCATCTCTTTGAGGTGAAGTCATAGGGAAGATAAGGCTTGAAAGGTGAGGTGAAGGCACCTGTGGAAGGAAAAACTCAGCAAGGCTGAGAAGGGGTCCTGGGTTCTCCCAAGTATGAAAGTGTCTTCCCAGCAGCCCCTGCGTGGGGCCCAGGGGATCGTGACATCCCTGGTTCACACCCACAGTGCATGTCTCACCCACAGGGGGCACCCCAAAACAACAAAATGCCCAAAGTGAATGTCAGGATTGAAAGGGGATGTGGAGGCACCTGTGGAAGGAAAAAAAAACTGTGCAGCTGAGAAGGGGTCCTGGGCCCTCCCACAGACAAAAGTGCCTCCCAGCAGCCCCTGTGTGGTGTCTGGGGGGTCGTGTCATCCCTGGTTCACAACAGGGGTGAGTGTTTTACACACAAAGGGTGCCCCAAAGTGGCAAGAAGGCTCATAATGGAAGATAAAACTTGAAAGGGGAGGTAGAGGAAACAGTGAAAGGAAAAAACACAGTATGGCAGAGATGGGGGCCTGGGTCCTCACACGGATGAAAGTGCCTTCCCAGCAGACCCTGCATGGGGTCTCTGGGGGTTGTGGCATCCCTGGCTTGACCCTGGAGCACGTTTCTCACCCACAGGAGGCACCCCAAAGTGGCAAGATGGCCCATAAGGGAAGGTAAGTCTTGAAAGGGGAGGTGGAGGCACCTGTGGAAGGAAAAATATGGCACAGCAGAGAAAGGGGCCTGGGTCCTCCCACAGATGAAAGTGCTTTCCCAGCTGCCCCTGCACAGGGCCCGGGGGATCATGGCATCCCTGGTTTGCACCCATGGTGCATGTCTCACCCATGGGGGCACCCCAAAACAACAAAAAGCCCAGAAGGGAAGGTCAAGATTGAAAGGTGAGGTGGAGTTACCTGTGGAAGGAAAAAAAAAATGGTGCAGCCAAGGAGGGGCGCCTGGGTCCTCCCACAGATGAAAGTTTCTTCCCAGTAGCCCCTGTGTGGGGCCAGGGGGATGGTGGCATCCCTGGTTCACACCAATGGTGTGTGTCTCACCCACGGGGGGCATCCAAAAGCAACAAACGTCACTGAAGTGAAGGTCAGGATTGAAAGGAGAAGTGGAGACACCTGTGGAAGGAAAAAAAGCGGCGTAGCCGAGAAGGGGGCCTGGGTCCTCCAAGGACAAAAGTACCTTCATAACAGTCGCTGCGTGGGATGCGGGTGATTGTGGCATCCCTGTCTTACCCTGGGGCACGTGTTTTACCCACAGGGTGCACCCCAAAGTATCAAGAAGGCCCATAAGGGAAGATAAGGCTTGAAAGGGGAGGTAGAGGCACCTGTGGAAGGAAAAGCAATGGCACAGCCGAGAAGGGAGTTCTGGGTCCTAACACAGACAAAACTGCCTTCCCAGCAGCCACTGCATGGGGAACGGGAAATCGTGGCATCCCTGGTTCACACCAATGATGCATGTCTCACCCAAGGGGGCACCAAAAAGCGACAAAAGGCCCGACGTGAAGGTCAGGATTGAGAGGTAGGTGAAGGCATTTGTGAAAGGAAAAATAATGGTGCAGCCAAGACGTGGGGCCTGAGTCCTTCCGTGGATGAAAGTGCCTTCCTAGCAGCCCCTACATGGGGTCCCCAGGAGTGGTGGCATCCCTTGCTCACACCTGGGGTGCATGTATCACCCACGGTGGGAACCCCAAAGCAGCAAGAAGACCCATAAGGGAAGATAAGGCTTGAGAGGATAGGTAGAGGCATCTGTGGAAGGAAAAAAATGGTGCAGCAGAGAAGGGGGACCTGGGTCCTCCCACGGATGAAAGTGCATTGCCAGCAGCCTTGGTATGGGGTGCAGGGGATCAGGGGATCATGGCATCCCTGGTTCACACCTACGGTGCATGTCTCACCCACTGGGCGCACCCCAAAACGACAAAAGGCCCTGAAGTGAAGGTTCAGGATTGAAAGGGGAGGTGGAGGAAACTGTAGAAGGAAAAGAAATGGTGTGGCCAAGGAGGAGCACCTGGGTCCACCCATGGATGAAAGTGCCTTCCCAGCAGCACATGTACAGGGCCCAGGGGATCGTGGCATCCCTGGTTCTCACCCAGGGTGTGTGTCTCTCCCATGGGGGGCACCCCAAAGTGACAAAAGGCCCGAAGTGAAGTGTAGGATTGAAAGGGGAGGCAGAGGCACCTGTGGAAGGAAAAAAAACTGTGTGGCCGAGAAGGGGGCCTTGCGTTTTACCACGGACGGAAGTGCCTTCCCAGCAGCCCCTCCGTGGGGTCCGGGGGTTGGTAGCATCCCTGGCTCACCCCCTGGGGTGCATGATTACCCACAGGGGCTTTACCAATGGGGACACCCCAAAGCAGCAAGAAGACCCATAAGGGAAGATAAAGCTTGAAAAGGGAGGTAGGGGCACCTGTGAAAAGAAAAAAATGGAACAGCAGAGAAGCGGTCCTGGGTCTTCCCACAAAGGAAAGTGCCTTCACTGCAGCCCCTGTGCATGGCCCGGGGATCGTTCTGCCTCTGATTCATGCCCACGGTGTGTGTCTCACCCATGGGGGCACTGCAAAGTGACTAAAGTCCCCGAAGTGAAGGTCAGGATTGAAAGGGGCCTGGACCCTCCCACGCAGACCCTGCGAGGGGTCGTGGTGTCCCTGTCTTGCCCTGGGGCACATGTCTTACACATGGGTGGCACCCCAAAGAGGCAAGAAGGGAAGATAAGGTTTGAAAGGGGAGGTAGAGGCACTTACAGAAGGAAAAAAACACGCAGCAGAGAAAGGGGGCCTGAGTCCTCCCACGGACGAAATTGCCTTCCCAGCAGCCCCTGTGTGGTGTCTGCAGGGGTTGTGACATCCCTGGCTCGCCCCTGGGGCACATGTCTCACCCAAGGAGGCATCCCAAAGTGGCAAGAAGGTCCATAAAAGAAGATGAGGCTTGAAAGGGGAGGTAGAGGAACTTGTGGAAGAAAAAAAATAACGCAGCATAGTAGGGGGGCCTGGATCATCCCGCAGACCAAAGTGCCTTTCCAGCAACCCCTGCGTGGGGTCCCCGAGGGTCGTGGCAACCCTGGCTCGCCCCAGGGTGCATGTCTCACCCACAGGGTAGACCTCAAAGCAGCAAGAAGGTCTACAAGGGAAGATAGGGCTTGAAAGGGGAGGTGGAAGCACCTATGGGAGGAAAAAAAATGGTGCAGCAGAGAAGAGGGGCCTGAGTCTTCCCAGGGATGAAAGTGTCTTCAGCAGCCCCTGCGTACAGCCTGAGGAATGGTGGCATCCCTGGTTCACACACACAACGTGTGTCTCACCCACGGGGGGCACCCCAAAGCGACAAAAGGCCCCGAAGTGAAGGTCAGGATTGAAAGAAGGTAGAGACACCTGAGGAAGGAAAAAAAATGGCATGGCTGTTAAGGGGGGCCTAGGTCCTCACACGGATTAAAGAGCCTTCCTAGCAGACCCTGCGTGGGGTCTGGGGTGTCATGGTGTCCCTGGCTTACCTCCAGGGTGGGTGTCTCGACTGGGGGCAGGGGGGTACCCCAAAGTGGCAAGAAGGCCCGTAAGGGAAGATAAGACTTGAAAGTGGAGGTCGAGGAACCTGTGGAAGGAAAAAGATGGCAAGGCCCAGAAAGGGGACCTGGGTCCTCCCACGGATGGAAGTTCCTTCCCATCATCCCCTGCGTGTGATTTGCCTGAGTCATTAGGGTGCGAGTTCACCCACAGGTGGCACCTAAAGCAGAAAGAAGGCCCATGAGGGAAGAGAAGGCTTAAGGGGGAGGTCGAGGCACCTGTGGAAGGGAAAAAAATGGCACGGTCAAGAAAGGGGGACTGGGTAATCCTACAGATGAAAGTACCTTTCCAGCAGTCCCTGCACGGGGCCTGGGGGATTGTGGCATCCCTGGCCCATACCCACCTGGTGCAACAAGCATGGGGGGGCATGCCAAAGCGATGAAAGACCCTGAAATGAAGGTCGGGTTTGAAAGGGGAGGTGTAGTCAGCAGTGCAACAAAGAAAAATGGCACAGCTGAGAAGGTGGGCCTGGGTCCTCCCACGGATGAAACTGCATTCCCAGAAGCCCCGGTGTTGGGTCCACAGAGGTCGTGTGGTATGTGTCTCATTTATGGGGGGCACCCCAAAGGAGCAAGAAGGTCAATAAGGGAAGATAAGCCTTTAGAGGGGAAGTTGAGGCACCTGTGGAAGGAAAGAAAACAGTGAGACAGAGAAGGAGGGTCTCAGTTCTCCCACAGTTGAAAGTGCATTCCCAGCAGCCCCTGCACAGGGCATGGGGGATTGTGGCATCCCTGGCCCACAACCACAGTGTGCGGACAAGCCCACGGAGGGCACCCTAAAGAGACAAAAGGCCCCGAAGTGAAGATCCGAATTTAAAGGGGAGGTGCAGGACCCTGTGGAAGGAAGAAAAATGGCGTTGCAGAAAAGGGGGGCCTAGGTCCTCCCACGGATGAAAGTGCCTTCCCAGCAGGCCCTGCGTGGGGTCCATGGGGGTCGTGGGGTGCATGACTCACCCACGTGGGGCACCCCAAAGCATCAAGAAGACCCATAAGGGAAGATAAGGCTTGAAAGGGGATATTGAGTCACCTATGGAAGGAAAAAACTGGTGTGGTCAAGAAAGGAGGTCTGGGTCCTCCCATGGACGGAAGTACCTTCCCAGCAGCCCCTGCGTGGGTTCCTCGGGGGTCGTGGCATGCGAGTCTCATCCATAGGTGGCACCACAAAGCAGCAAGAAAGTCCATAAGGGAACATAAGGGTTGAAAGGGGAGGTTGAGGCACCTGTGGAAGGCAAAAAACAGCAGGGCTGAGAAGGGTGTCCTGGGTCCTCCCACGGGCTAAAGCGCCCTCCCAGGAGCCTTCGTGCAGGGCTTGGGGATCTGTGGCATCCCTGGCCCACACCCACAGTGTGCAGCAAGCCCATAGGGGGCACCCCAAAGAGACAAAGGCTGCCAAAGTGAAAGTCAGGATTGAAAGGGGAGGTGTAGGCAGCTGTGGAAGGAAGAAAAATGGCGCAGCCAAGAAGTGGCGTCTGGGTCCTACCACGGAAGAAAGTGCCTTAACAGTAGCCCCTGCTTGAAATCCGCAGGGGTTGTGTGGTGTGTGTCTCACCCACAGTGGGCACCCCAAAGTAGCAAGAAGGCCAATAAGGGAAGATAAGCCTTGAAAGGGGAGGTTGAGGCATGTGAGGAAGGAAAAAAAAGCATGACCGAGAAGGGGCACCTAGGTCCTTCCACGGACAGAAGTGTCTTCCCAGCAGCCCCTGTATGCGGTCCACGGTGGTCATGGGGTGAGTGTCTCTCCACGGGGGGTCACCCCAACGTGGCACGAAGGCTTATAAGGGAAGATAAGACTTGAAAGGGGAGGTCGAGGCCCCTCCAGAAGGAAAATTGGCATGGCTGAGAAAGCAAGCCTGGGTCCTTCCACAGATGAAAGTGCATCCCCAGCAACAGAGCAAGACCCTGCCTCAAAATAAATGAATAAATAAATTATCTTTACTAGCTTTGTGATCTAGGACAATTTATTTGAGTTCTACAGGCCACATCCAAAGATAATAATTAAACTTACCTTCTTGGTTGTGACAACTAAATAAAAAACAATACATGTAAAGTGCTTAGAACAATTCCTGGCATTTAGTAAGAGCTTTGCAAGTATTAACTATTATTAGTACCATCATCATCTTTATTGCCACTATTTACTGAGTGTTTAATATGTACCAGACATGTATAAGCACATATACTACATGCATTATTAGCTCATTGAACTTCACTTTTGTTTTTTGGGGGGGATGGTTTTGTTGTTTTTTTGAGATGGAGTCTCACTCTGTCACTCAGGCAGCAGTGCAGTGGTGTGATCTCGGCTCACTGCAGCCTCTGTCTCCCAGGTTCCAGCAATTATCCTGCTTCCGCCTCCCAAGTAGCTGGGACTACAGGGGTGCACCACCACACCTGGCTAAATTAGTATTTTTATTAGAGATGGGGTTTCACCATGTTAGCCAGGCTGGTCTTGAACTCCTGACCTCAAGTGATCCACCCACCTCAGCCTCCCAAAGTGCTGGGATTACATGCATGAGCCACTGCGCCTGGCTGAACTACACTTTGAAGTAGGGGTTAACTCTGTTCTTTAATTGAGGAAACTAAAAATGGGAGAGTTCAGTAACCTGCACAAAGTTAAATTGGCAACTAATTGGTGAGGTCAAAATCTAGAATCAAGGGTTTTTGTTTTATATTTTTTGTTTTGGAGATAGGGTCTTGCCATGTCACCCAGGCTGGAGTGCAGTGGTGCAATCACAGCTCACTTTAGCTTCAACCTCCTCAGCTCAAGCGATCCTTCCACCTCGGTCCCCTGAATAGCTGGAACCACAGGCACGCACCACCACACCTGGCTAATTTTTGTATTTTTTGTAGAGACAGGGTTTCACTATGTTGTCCTGTCTGGTCTTGAACTCCTGGGTTCAAGCGATCCACCCACCTTGGCCTCCCAAAGTGCTGGGATTACAGGCGTGAACCACTGTATCAGGCCTGGAATTGAGTTTTCCTAACTCCATAGTTTTACTAGTTAGTTTTACTACTAGTAAAACTAGTAGTAGTTTTGGTATGGTAGTTTTACTAGTTTTACGTAGTAACTAAGGTTATTGCCCTCTGCTACTGTCCATAGTAACAGCTGTATTATTGAGTACTTCCCACTTGCTGAGTAGGGTGTTGAGCACTTTACATGCCTTACCTTATTTCATTTAATGTTCACAATAATCCTTGAAGTATATTTTCTGGTTATTCCTACATCTCAAATGTATACAGCAAAGAAAGCCAGCATTTAAATCCAGGCCTGCCTGACTCTACAATCTGTTCTATTGAGTTTGACTGCCAAAGAGGTGAGCAGGATGCTCCTAGGAGGTTGGTAACAGTGATTGGTGATCCATGATATCTGGGGTCCACTGAAACCCAGGGATGCATAGTTAGCCTAATCAGCCCTATTTTCTGAGCTATCATTAGGGACAATTTTCACTTTCTCTGATGCTTCAATTCCCTTCAGTTCTGAAAGCTGTTGATTTGCTCAGATTAAGACCAGCTTCTGTGCCTTTCATGTCTCAGATTGTTGTGGACATGTTCAAGAGTATGGTGGAATCATAAACTGTCCAGAAGGAGGCCCTGGTGTACTATGCAAAGTTTTGCCACATTGCTATGGGAGGAATCTGTGTTTCTTGACCAAACACTTGAGATTATGTGACTCCAAAATTCCAAATGTTCATTTCAACATCAGGTCACATTTTGTGATGAATAGCACTGTAAGTAGAACATATTCTATAGACCAGGGATTCTTAGACAGGGATGCATGGCGGGGCTTCAGAGGCTCTGGAAACATTCTGTAAGTGTGTGTGCATTTTACTGGAGAGAGAGCTCCTAGCCTTTATAACATTCTCAAAGGAGTTCATGACTCAAAAAAATCATTTAAAAACCATTGTTCTCCGGCCGGGTGCAGTGGCTAGTGCCTGTAATCCTAGCACTTTGGGAGGCTGAGATGGGTGGTGTCAGACCTCTGAGCCAAAGCTAAGCCATCATATCTTCTGTGACCTGCATGTATACATTCAGACAGCCTGAAGTAACTGAAGAATCACAAAAGAAGTGAAAATGGCTGGTTCCTCCCTTAACTGATGACATTGCCTTGTGAAATTCCTTCTGGCTCAGAAGCTCCCCTGCTGAGTACCTTGTGCCCCCCCACCCCTGCCCACCAGAGAACAACCCCCTTTGACTGTAATTTTCCACTACCTATCCAAATCCTATAAAATGGCTCCACCCCTCTCTCCCTTCACTTATTCTCTTTTTGGACTCAGCCCACCTGCACCCAGGTGAAATAAACAACCTTGTTGCTCACACGAAGCCTGTTTGGTCGTCTCTTCACATGGACTACATGACAGGCAGATGACCTGAGACCAGCCTGGCCAAAATGATGAAACCCCATCTCTACTAAAAATGCAACAATTACCTAGGTATGGTGGCACATGCTTGTAATCCCAGCTACTCAGCTGGTAGGGGGGTGGGGCTCAGGCAGGAGAATAGCTTGAACCTGCGAGGTGGAGGTCACAGTGAGCAGAGATCACATCATTGCACTCCAACCTGGGCAACTAAGCAAGACTCCATCTCAAAAAATTTTTTTAAAAAGAGAATTCTCTTCAGTGCTCCCATCTGCTCTTGCAGAATCAGAGAATGTGATCACTGCAAGGGTTGAGGGGAGAGAACTGGGGACAGAAGGGAGAAGGCCAAAGGCTGGAGGGACAATAGCTCACTCTGGAATGTTTTCAAGTTTGATGGGGACGAATCAGGAAATAAGCTGACTCTGGAAATGACACAGAATGCACAGTATTATTGCTTTTTGAAAGGTGGGTGGTTCATGGTTTTTCCTCAAAATTCTTTCATTTACTTCTAGGAAGTGCCATTTAGGTTCATACAGTTTACATATACCTGGTTTCACTGCATCTGGAGAGATTCTGGAGAGTTCTTGTTAATGATAAGTCCCAGGGTGGAGCTACAATGTACTTTCCATTGTGAACCCTGATTAACTTGAGACAGGTCTCAGTAAATTTAGAAAGTTTACTTGGCCAAGGTTAAGGATGCACACCCATGACACAGCCTCAGGAGGTTCTGAGGACATATGCCTAAGGTAATGAGAGCACAGTTTGGTTTTATCCATTGTAGGAACACAGGAGACATCAATCGATGTGTGCAAGATGAATGTTGGTTCAGTCTGCAAAGGCGGGGCATCTTGAAGCAAAGGCCGGAATTCTCAAAGTGACGAGGCTCCAAAGTGGGAAATTGAATTTGCATTTATCTCTGTGAGCAGAGATAAATAGAATATTCATAGATGAATAGAATGGGAGACCGGAGGGCCCTAAGAAGTTCCCAGCTTGACTTTTCCCTTTAGCTTAGTGATTTGGAAGCCCCAAGATTTATTTTTCTTTTACACAATTTTTTAAACCCAGGTAGAGGTGTCCTTGCTTGTTAAAGAAACAAAGGAAGTAAGAACAGCAAATGATAGGCTGTGTGCAGTGGCTCACGCCTGTAATCTCAGCACTTTGGGAAGCCAAGGTGGGTGGATCACTAGAGGTCAGGAGTTTGAAAACAGCCTAGTCAACATGGTGAAATCCCATCTCTAGTAAAAACACTAAATTAGGCAGGTGTGGTGGCAGGCGCCTGTAATCCCATCTACTCTGGAGGATGAGGCAGGAGAATCACTGGAAGCTGGGAAGCAGAGGTTGCAGTAAGCTGAGATCGCACCAATGCACTCTAGCCTGGGCAAAAAGAGTGAAAGTCTGTCTAAATAAATAAAGAGCTGCTAAAGACTGCCATTGGGAAAGCTGGCTACACTGATAAGGTGGTCATTGGCATGGTCGTAGCAGCCTCCGAGTTCTTCAGGTCTGGGAAGTATGACCTGGACTTCAAGTCTCCCGATGACCCCAGCAGGTACATCTCACCTGATCAGCTGGCTGACCTGTACAAGTCCTTCATCAAGGACTACCCAGTGGTGTCTATCGAAGATCCCTTTGACCAGGATGACTGGGGAGCTTGGCAGAAGTTCACGGCCAGTGCAGGAATCCAGGTAGTCGGGGATGATCTCACAGTGACCAACCCAAAGAGGATTGCCAAGGCCGTGAACGAGAAGTCCTGCAACTGCCTCCTGCTCAAAGTCAACCAGATTGGCTCCGTGACCGAGTCCCTTCAGGCGTGCAAGTTGGCCCAGGCCAATGGTTGGGGCGTCATGGTGTCTCATCGTTCTGGGGAGACTGAAGATACCTTCATCGCTGACCTGGTTGTGGGGCTGTGCACTGGGCAGATCAAGACTGGCGCCGCTTGCCGATCTGAGCGCTTGGCCAAGTACAACCAGCTCCTCAGAATTGAAGAAGAGCTGGGCAGCAAGACTAAGTTTGCCGGCAGGAACTTCATAAACCCCTGGCCAAGTAAGCTGTGGGCAGGCAAGCCCTTTGGTCACCTGTTGGCTAAATAGACCCCTCCCCTTGTGTCAGCTCGGGCAGCTCGAGGCCCCGACCAACGCTTGCAGGGGTCCCTGCTAGTTAGCGCCCCTCACCCACCGCCGTGGAGTCCGTGCCGCTTCCTTAGAACTTCTACAGAACCAAGCTCCCCGGAGCCCTGTTTGGCAGCTCTAGCTTTGCCGTCGTGTAATTGGCCCAAATCACTGTTTTTCTCGCCTTACTTTCCACCAAGTGTCTGGAGTCATGTGAGCCTTGTGTCATCTCCGGGGTGGCCACAGGCAAGATGCCCGGTGGTTTTGTGCTTAAAATAAAAAGCCTCAGTGACCCATGAGAAAAAAAAAACACACACACACACACACAAAAATTAGCTGGGTGCGGTGGTATGCACCCATAATCCCAGCTACTCGGGAGGCTGAGGAATGAGAATTGCTTGAACCTGGGAGGCAGATGTTGCAGTGAGCTGAGATCATGCCACTGCATGCCAGCCTGGAGGACAACAGCAAGACTTCATCTAAAAACAAAAAACGAAAACAAAAACAAACAAAAAAAACAAAACTGCATGCAGAAATGTGTTCAGGTTTTAAAATTTTATTCACATATGCACATATGCATTGATACTTTCACACCAATTTTTATAGCAGCATCTTTTGTAGTACAAAATGTAAAAACAAATCCAGATCTCTTCTGAGATAAATACATAAAGAAAATGTGGTATATACACACAACAGAATATTATTTAACCTTAAAATGAATGCAATGTTGATGGGCATGGTGGCTCACGCTTATAATTTCAGAGCTTTGGGATGCAAAGGTGAGAGGATCTCTTGGGTCTGGGAGTTTGAGACCAGCCTGAGCAACGTAGTGAAATCCCATATTTACAAAAAGTACAAAAATGTGCTGGCCTTGATCGTGTGCACCTGTAGTCAGAGCCACAGGGGAGGACCATCTGAGTCAGAAGGATCACTTGAGTCTGGAGATGTTGAGGCAGCAGTGAGTCAGGATTGCATTGCTGTGCACTCCAGCCTGGATGGCAAAGACAGACTCCATCTCAAAAAAAAAAAAAAAAAAACAAGCAATGCTGATACATGCTACAACATGGATGAACCTCGTAGACATACTATGTAAAATAAGCCAAATACAAAAGAATAAATATTTAATGTCAGATTTTGTGTGTAGGGGAATGTCATACGAGGCTGGCCCATTCAGAGCAGAAGCAGATTGTTGGGACGTTAGAATACTGGTGGCTCATTATGTTTGCACACCAGGTCATGGCTGGCAAAGTAGGGAGGCAAGTGCTGCTTTGTTACCCATCTACCCCAATGCCTGTTCTGAGCCCTGGGGCTGTTATCTGGTGCCTTCCAAGGCTGAACGTCTGTGTAGATATAATTCTATGCCTCATCTGGGAAGCAGAAAGTTGCATGGGGTATAAGGAGCAGCAATGATGGCCAGCAATAGCTCTGAGGCTTCCAGATCTGGCTGCCAGTTACTGTTTTTGCAGAGCTCCACACAGGAGATTGGCAAAAAGGTGTTAATGGGGCAACACTCTGTTTCCTCTGGTGAGAGGCAGAAGCTTGCTGCTGCCAACAAGGGCCAGCATTGAAATGAGGTGAGCGGAAGAACAGAGGGTTCTCCAAACCAGCCCATAGATGGCTGAGAAAGGGCCTCTGCACAGACACCACCATGACAACTCGAAAGAGCTCTGTCCCATATACTAACACACACATATATATACATATATGAATACACACACGCAGATATAGACACAGATGTATTTATTCTATTGCTTCTATTTCTCTAAGTCCAATGCAACCTGTAGCTAGCAAAAGACTGCATAAGTTATTAAAAACCTACTAACAAGAGAAGTCCAGAACCAGATGGTTTCATTGATGAATTGTTTTAAACATTAAAAGTTGTAACTCCAGTGTTTCTCACTCTAACAATTGCAATGAGTCAATGCAATATACCAACTCAGTAGAATGAATTTTAGAAAAGAACATGATCATCTCAATTAATAGAGAAAAAAATTGACATAATCCAAAACAGGTGTATGATAAGAGCACTTAGTAAACTAGATACAGACTAAAACTTCCTCAAGATAATAAAAGGTACATATAAAAAACTCAAAACTGCCGTTACATGCAATGGTGAAAGACTAAAAACTTTCAGGCCAGAATAATTGAGCAATACAAGAAAAGAAACACTACAACTGGAAATGTAATAAGTTTATTTCTACATAAAAATTGTTAAATTATATATATGTATATATATAAAATTAAAATCCTAAGTAATAACACTGTTAACACCAACAATCAAATTCTGCAAAGTTGTAGGATACAAGATCAATACACAGACATTAATGGGATAGATTTAAGGGTCGAGAAATAAATCCGTACATGAAATTTTAACGTGGACTTGGCAAACCTGCAGGAGCTGTTGGAAAAAAAATTAGTTTATGTATTAAAGCCCCATTTTTTATTTTTACTTTTATTTTTATTTTTGAGAAGGAGTTTTACTCTTGTTGCCCAGGCTGGAGTGCAATGGCGCGATATCGGCTCACTGCAACCTCTTCCTTCGGGGTTCAAGAGATTCTCCTGCCTCAGTCCCCTGAGTAGCTGGGATTACAGCCATGTGCCACCACACTTGGCTAATTTTGTATTTTTAGTAGAGATGGGGTTTCACCAACTGTAACCAGTCCTTCAACTTGGGTTGCTTTCTCATGAACTTTATAAAAGTCTTTCCTTCATGCCCTTTGGGTGAACAAATCATGACTGGGTGCTTTCCATTTCACCAATCACTGTTTGCTCAAATAAACTGGTTAACGTTTTAACAAAGACTCCCTTTAATTTTTAACGAGAGAGTCTGGGGATCCTATGGGCCGCAGCTCCTCCCACGCACACGCCAATTCAGGGTTCTGCCCTGATGACCCACCTGGCATCCTTGAACAATCTGGAGAATACTCGGGGCTATGGGTGCAGAGCAGGGCACGGCACAGGGACGGGACCAGATGGCATGGGGCAGGACACATCAGAGTATTCCTTTTTTCTTTCTTTAAATTACAAAATGAGGGAAGTGTTGTGTTCTATACAAAATTCAAAAGGTACAAAAGAGCATGTTGAAAATTTAGGTTTCCCTTTCACACCACCGTATCCCCAGGCAACCCAGGTTCCTTCCCTTTAGGAAATAATGTTACTGATTTCCCATGTCTTTTCAGAGGTTTTATGCCTGGACAGTATATACGTGTGTGTGTGCATTTTTTAAAGGATATAGTAGTATATTGTACACACTATTCTGTACCTTTCTTTTTTCACTTAACATATTTGGAGATTATATCATCTCAGTACAGACCTCCCTGCTCTTTTTTTGTGTGAGATATACATATCATACAATAAAATTTACTATTTTTAAGGGTATAATCAGAAGTGGGTATGGTGGCTTATGCCTGTAATCCCAGCAACTGGGGAGGCTGAGGTGGAGAATCATTTGAGGTGGGAGTTCAAGGCCAGCCTGGGCAACATAGCAAGAACTTAGACTTTAAAAATAAACATAAATAAAATGTACAGTCCATTAGTTTTTAGCTTATTAACAAGGTTATGTAACTGTCACCACTGTGGGGGAAGCAGTGATGATAAAGTGAAATCCTATACCCTTTAGCAGTCACTCTCTATTCTTTCCTCCTTATCCTCTTGCAGTCACTAGTCTACTTTCTGTCTCTATGGATTTGCATATTCTGGATATTTCATATAAATGGGATTATACAATTAAAAAAAAAAAAAAACCAGGGACACCAGAAACAGATTACACATGTTTTCTGCTTTATAATTTCAAGTCCCATGAAGGTTTAAAACATAATTCTACAAAAAATTTGACTGAAAAATTTTATTTGCAAAAAGTATCATGTTAAATATGAAAAAGTCAAATTACTTTATGCAGGAATTTTCTTTATCTTATGAGGACTTAATATTAAAAACTTAAACTCTATATGCCAATAACTTCACTTGTAGGGTGGTTTATTGTATGTACTCATTTTATGGATCCCTTATGAAAACATTTTCCCATCGGAAAGTTAGAATATTGCTCAATGCTGAGACCAGCTCAGTCACAGAGACCCTAATTCAGTGGCACTAGAGGAATTAAAGACACACACACAGAAATATAGAGGTGTGAAATCAGGGGTCGCAGCCCTCAGAGCTGAGAGCCCTGAACAGAGATTTACCCACATATTTATTAACAGCAAGCCAGTCATTAGCATTGTTTCTATAGATATTAGATTAATCAAAAGTATCCCTTATGGGAAAAAAGCAGATGGGCTGAATTACAGGAATAGGTTGGGCTAGTTAATTGCAGCAGGATTATGTCCTTAAGGACATAATCCTTAAGGATTAAGATTGCTCATACTATTGTTTGTGGTTTAAGAATGCCTTTAAGCGGTTTTCCGCTGGGGCAGGCCAAGTGTTCCTTGCCCTCATTCCAGTAAGCCCACAACCTTTCAGTGTGGGCATTATGGTCATCACGAACATGTGACAGTGCTGCAGAGATTTTGTTTATGGCCAGTCTTGGGGTCAGTTTATGGCCAGATTTTGGGGGGCATTTTCCCAACATGTACCCCTTCTTTGATCTGCAAATCAATAAAAGCAAAGGCAGCTTTGTCATGGTGAGCTACTTCTCACAGGAGTCAGGATCCACATCTGCAGACTATTCAAAGACAAACAACACAGACTAAAAGCACAATCATCATTGAAATTACAGATATGTATATATATAAAATTAAAATCCTAAGTAATAACACTGTTAACACCAACAATCAAATTCTGCAAAGTTGTAGGATACAAGATCAATACACAGACATTAATGGGATAGATTTAAGGGTCGAGAAATAAATCCGTACATGAAATTTTAACGTGGACTTGGCAAACCTGCAGGAGCTGTTGGAAAAAAAATTAGTTTATGTATTAAAGCCCCATTTTTTATTTTTACTTTTATTTTTATTTTTGAGAAGGAGTTTTACTCTTGTTGCCCAGGCTGGAGTGCAATGGCGCGATATCGGCTCACTGCAACCTCTTCCTTCGGGGTTCAAGAGATTCTCCTGCCTCAGTCCCCTGAGTAGCTGGGATTACAGCCATGTGCCACCACACTTGGCTAATTTTGTATTTTTAGTAGAGATGGGGTTTCACCAACTGTAACCAGTCCTTCAACTTGGGTTGCTTTCTCATGAACTTTATAAAAGTCTTTCCTTCATGCCCTTTGGGTGAACAAATCATGACTGGGTGCTTTCCATTTCACCAATCACTGTTTGCTCAAATAAACTGGTTAACGTTTTAACAAAGACTCCCTTTAATTTTTAACGAGAGAGTCTGGGGATCCTATGGGCCGCAGCTCCTCCCACGCACACGCCAATTCAGGGTTTTGCCCTGATGACCCACCTGGCATCCTTGAACAATCTGGAGAATACTGGGCTATGGGTGCAGAGCAGGGCACGGCACAGGACGGGACCAGATGGCATGGGGCAGGACACATCAGAGTATTCCTTTTTTCTTTCTTTAAATTACAAAATGAGGGAAGTGTTGTGTTCTATACAAAATTCAAAAGGTACAAAAGAGCATGTTGAAAATTTAGGTTTCCCTTTCACACCACCGTATCCCCAGGCAACCCAGGTTCCTTCCCTTTAGGAAATAATGTTACTGATTTCCCATGTCTTTTCAGAGGTTTTATGCCTGGACGGTATATACGTGTGTGTGTGCATTTTTTAAAGGATATAGTAGTATATTGTACACACTATTCTGTACCTTTCTTTTTTCACTTAACATATTTGGAGATTATATCATCTCAGTACAGACCTCCCTGCTCTTTTTTTGTGTGAGATATACATATCATACAATAAAATTTACTATTTTTAAGGGTATAATCAGAAGTGGGTATGGTGGCTTATGCCTGTAATCCCAGCAACTGGGGAGGCTGAGGTGGAGAATCATTTGAGGCGGGAGTTCAAGGCCAGCCTGGGCAACATAGCAAGAACTTAGACTTTAAAAATAAACATAAATAAAATGTACAGTCCATTAGTTTTTAGCTTATTAACAAGGTTATGTAACTGTCACCACTGTGGGGGAAGCAGTGATGATAAAGTGAAATCCTATACCCTTTAGCAGTCACTCTCTATTCTTTCCTCCTTATCCTCTTGCAGTCACTAGTCTACTTTCTGTCTCTATGGATTTGCATATTCTGGATATTTCATATAAATGGGATTATACAATTAAAAAAAAAAAAAAACCAGGGACACCAGAAACAGATTACACATGTTTTCTGCTTTATAATTTCAAGTCCCATGAAGGTTTAAAACATAATTCTACAAAAAATTTGACTGAAAAATTTTATTTGCAAAAAGTATCATGTTAAATATGAAAAAGTCAAATTACTTTATGCAGGAATTTTCTTTATCTTATGAGGACTTAATATTAAAAACTTAAACTCTATATGCCAATAACTTCACTTGTAGGGTGGTTTATTGTATGTACTCATTTTATGGATCCCTTATGAAAACATTTTCCCATCGGAAAGTTAGAATATTGCTCAATGCTGAGACCAGCTCAGTCACAGAGACCCTAATTCAGTGGCACTAGAGGAATTAAAGACACACACACAGAAATATAGAGGTGTGAAATCAGGGGTCGCAGCCCTCAGAGCTGAGAGCCCTGAACAGAGATTTACCCACATATTTATTAACAGCAAGCCAGTCATTAGCATTGTTTCTATAGATATTAGATTAATCAAAAGTATCCCTTATGGGAAAAAAGCAGATGGGCTGAATTACAGGAATAGGTTGGGCTAGTTAATTGCAGCAGGATTATGTCCTTAAGGACATAATCCTTAAGGATTAAGATTGCTCATACTATTGTTTGTGGTTTAAGAATGCCTTTAAGCGGTTTTCCGCTGGGGCAGGCCAAGTGTTCCTTGCCCTCATTCCAGTAAGCCCACAACCTTTCAGTGTGGGCATTATGGTCATCACGAACATGTGACAGTGCTGCAGAGATTTTGTTTATGGCCAGTCTTGGGGTCAGTTTATGGCCAGATTTTGGGGGGCATTTTCCCAACATGTACCCCTTCTTTGATCTGCAAATCAATAAAAGCAAAGGCAGCTTTTCATGGTGAGCTACTTCTCACAGGAGTCAGGATCCACATCTGCAGACTATTCAAAGACAAACAACACAGACTAAAAGCACAATCATCATTGAAATTACAGAGCTTCCAAGTGTTTTTAATCATTCTAATGGGTTACTAGCTGCTAATTTGTCCGCAGCTACTTTAAGCACTCCAGTTCCTGGCATTAAGGTCAGGTGTGCCTGGGATGCTTTAAATATTTTTTCTTTAATTTTGCAATATCCAAAGACAAGTTTGTAGAGTGTCTTTCTAGATGCCTTTTTTATTCTTTCCCAAATTTTGATTTTATTAAGAGCTATCAATAGTTTCCACAAATCCTTATGTTTAGCTCCTACAACAGGCCATATCATTTGAGGTTGAGGTACCACTATACCACCATGCTTCCAGATAGTAGGAACTCTTGCCATACTTCTTATCATTTCTACCACCTGACGGTTTTATTCAGACCAGCTGAACACAGTGTGGCCGTGGCACACAGACTAAGAGGTGCAATTCAAGCTAAACATCCCCTTAGGGGACCAATCAATAACCATTCCACAGGAATCGTTGTGCAACACCTATATGTAAAGGTAAACTGAGGCTGGAGCTGAACCGGGAACGAAGACACAAGGCAAATGACAGTGAGAATAGCCTTTATTAGGACTCGTGGGTGAGGTTCCTTGGTCCAAAGGTGTGGGCCGAGGAAGTTGTGCTGACAGAGGAGGTTAGGGGCCTTTTTATAGCCTGAGAGGTAGGGAAGCTGGTTGTACAAACAGGGCCTGGGGGGTCTTGAAACTACTAGGGCAGGAGTCGAATAAGGGTCATGAGGAAGGGGTCTTTGGAAACTGTTAACCAAAACTGCTGTTTACAAACTTGTGGAATGCAGGTGAGCTGCAGGTCATGGGGAGTGTGGTTGCCCAGCTGGAACCTCTGATGTATGCAAGTCTGTGGATGTGTTCAAAGAGGAAGAGAAGTCTTGAACAAAGAGCCTGCTACACTGGGTGGCGCTACCATGTCAGGTCTAGATCCCTGCCTAACACTCTGCCTGTTCTACAGAGCAATCTTCCTAAACAAGTACGTTCATATTTTCTGGTCAGGTTCAATTTTGCTTACAAATAGGTTTTTGAGGGCAGTATGCCTCAATTATAGGAGTAAATTTATTATGGTAAATACTGAGATCAGAAAGCATGTGTAACTGTGTCATAAAGTGATTATATCCAGGCATTATTGCCAACAAGGAATGAAAAATATGCCCAATAAGTATAATTGTTCTCTGTGTCAGCCCTTGTTGAAGGAATACTCATGGCATTGGTGATCATCGCTGTCATAGTTACCATTAAATTACTCATTGTGAGAGGTTGTCCCGCTTTCCTCAGGTTTTCTTCTGCCATCTGTGACAACTTCTTGATTTGATCCCAGGTGGGTGGCTGTGTTCGATAGGTGTTGCTTGTGACAGTTGGGGTCCTCCTCAACGCCGGTCTCAACATGGAGGTAACCAGGGGGGTCCTCGGGATCCTCCCGGAGCCTCTTCCTCAGCATCTGGCTCATGATAAGATTTCAGGTGTCTTGATAGTATCCAAATCGGCTGTTGATTTTGGCCTGGAGAAACACAAGCATAACCTCTATCCTAAGTTATTATTTTATCTATTTCCCAACTTTTTGTTATCAGATGTCTCCAAAAAATCAGTTGCTCTGCTTCTGTCTTTGCAGCTGGTTTCTGTAGATGCTGTTCAGCTGCTGATAACATATGGCCCTTTGGGCAGGCTCAAAAAAATTTAAGTTAATAATGCTAGATTCAGTTACATCTGTGGGGTTCCATATTCTCTATTTCCTCCTTTCTGCTTTTGCAACTGCTGTTTTAGGGAAAAATTCATTCTGTCCACTATGGCTTCTCCTTGAGAATTGCATTGGATACCAGTAATGTGTTTAATATTCCACATAGAGAAAAATATAGCTAGAGCTTGGCTAGTATAGCATGGGGCATTATCAGTTTTAAAAGAAGCTGGAATGCTCATCACTGCAAAACAATGCAAAAGGTGATGCTTAACACAGGCAGAAGACTCTCCTGATTGGCATGTAGCCCAGACAAAGTGAGAAAAGGTGTTCACACATACATGTACATAAGCTAGTCTCCTAAACGAGGGAATATGTGTGACATCCATTTGCCAAAGAGAGTTAGGTTCCAATCCTTGAGGATTAACTCCTCTTGTAAAAGATGAGGAATGTACCATTTGCAAATTGGGCATGACTGGATAATAGCTTTAGCTTCTTTCCAGGTAATCCTGTATCTGCGTTTGAGACCAGAGGCATTAATACGGGTTAAATTGTGAAAGGGTCTAGCATTAGATATTGCATTAGCAACTAGGCGATCAATTATTTGACTTCCTTCAGTCAAAGGTCCTGGAAGAGGTGTATGAGCCCTAATGTGAGTGATGTAAAAAGGGTGCATTCTACTTCTAACTGCTGTTTGCAATTGGGTAAATAAAGTCATCAATTGTTCATCTGTATGAAATTGTAACTGAGAATTTTCAATTAACTGTGTGGAATGAACCATGTATGAAGAATCAGAAATCATATTAGCAGGCATATCAAAAGCAGTCAATACCTCAATTACAGCTATAAGCTCCGCTTTTTTAGCTGAAGTAAAAGGGGTCTGGAAAACTTCACTTTTTGAGCCAGAATAAGAAGCTTTACCATTACTAGGCCAATCTGTAAAGCAATTAAAACGTTTAGCAGGACACAGGTGGTTTACCGCATGAATTGTAAATGCAAACTGTTCAGTTTTGCTCAGTTAAGGGGATAGTAAAGAAACAGTCTTTTAAATCTGTCACTATTAAAGGCCAATGTTTTGGAATTAGAGTAGGAGAAGGCAATCCTGGCTGTAATACTCCCATAAGTTGTGTAACTGAATCGATGACTCTTAAGTCAGTTAACATATTGCATTTACCTGATTTTTTCTTAATTACAAAAACTGGAGAATTCCAAGGGGAAAAGGTTGGAGCTACGTGCCTATTTTCCAGTTGCTCAGTAACTAATTTCTCTAAAACCTCCAGTTTCTCTTTACTTAACAGCCATTGTTCTATCCAAATTGGCTTATCTGTTAACCATTTTAAAGGTATAGGTTCTGGAGACTTAAGAATGGCCACCATCAAAAATTATTTTCTAATCTTTGGTGGGAATTTTGTCTTTCTACTTGAAGTGGTTTTTCCAACCCTTGCAAATTTTTTTCTAGTCCCATACTAGGGACATATCCCATTTCATACATTGTATGTTGACTTTAAGGGTGATATAATTGTTCTGGAAATAGAACTTGGGCTCCCCATTGTTGTAATAAGTCTCTTCCCCATAAATTTATAAGTACAGAAGTTATAATTAGTTGCATAGTCTCAGGTTGTCCATTGGGCCCTTCATAATGCAAAATACAACTACTTTGATATACTTTAGTGGTTTTGCCAACTTCAACTATGTTAAATTGAACGGGTTGAATTGGCCACGTGGACGGCCAGTGCTGTAGAGAAATGATTGAAATGTCTGCTCCTGTATCTACCAAACCATTACATTTCTTTCCCTGAATAGTTATTTCACAGGTAGGACGTTTATCAGTAATTTGATTTACCCAATAAGCTGCTTTGCCTTGTTTATTTGTGTTTCCAAATCCTCCTGTTTGTTTAATTTCACTTTTCCCCATTCCCACATACAGCACAATCAGGAGCTGTGCTATGCACTCTCCTGGCTCTGCTTTCCAGGGAGCAGAAGTAACTATAACAATTTGAATTTCCTCATTGTAATTTGAATCAATGACTCCTATATGTATTTGTACCCCTTTTAAACTTAAACTAGACCTTGCTAAAAGTAATCCTACTGTCCCTGCTGGCAAGGTTCCACAGACTACCATTGGGACCTTTTGAGGGGGTTCCCCAGGCAGAAGTCTCACAGTTTTTCTGCAGCATAAATCTACTGCAACACTACTGGCTGTGGCAGGGGACAGACATTGTACAGGGGTGAGGGAATGACCTGAGCTGGAAATGTCCCAGTTTAGAACAGAGCCCAGGACAGACCCCTCATGGTATTTCCTGAAATTGAGTTCCCTTCTTAATCAAACTTAGAGTGACACTGATTAGCCTATTGTTTTCCTTTTTTGTATTTTGGACATATTTCAGGCTCAACAATTTTCTTTTTTCCGCTATCTGGAGGCCTGACTTGCTGATTTTTTCTACATTCTTTTTTAGTATGATCATGCTTCCCACAGTTAAAACAAGCTCCAGGAAATGGAGTATTTCCTTTATCCACTCCCGGTCCTGCCATTGCCTCTGCCAACAAAGTAGCTTTATGCAGATTACCTCTGACACCATCACAGGCTTTGATATAATCAACTAAATGTGTTTTCCCTCTGATAGGTCACAGAGCAGCCTGGCAATCCAGATTAGCATTGTTGAAAGCTAATAACTGCAACACTATATCCTGAGCAACTGAATCTGCAATCATCTTTTTAAGAGACTTCTGTAACCGAACAATATAATCAACATATAGTTCTTTGGGTCCCTGTTTTACACACTAAAGGAAGGATATTTTTCTCCACCTGAAGTGATTTTTTTCCCAAGCTCTAATGCACACTCCTCTAAGCTGTTCTATGACATCATCCTGCATGACCACTTGTGCATCTAAATCAGCCCAGCCGCCAACCCCCAAAAGTTGGTCTGCAGTTATATTAATTCAACGTTGGGCCTGGACATTGTGAGCAGCCTGAGTGGAAGCTTCATCTGCCCACCAAATTTTAAATTGTAAGAACTGAGCAGGAATGAGACAGATTCAAGGAAGAGCATCCCAGTCAGTAGGAATCATCCGACTGGAAACAGCAACATTCTTTAACAGTTCCATTACAAAAGGAGAACCTGGTCCACACTGATTTATAACTTGTTTAAATTCTTTGAGTAATTTAAAAGGAAAAGGCTCAAATGTAGCTATAATATTTCCCTGTTGATCTGGGGTGTGTATTCTGACAGGGAACTGCCAGGCCTCTGAATCAGCCTCTCTTCTAGCTTGCTGAATTCCTGCCTGAATAGAACCAAGAGTCGCTAGAAGCACTGCTCAAACAGTCACTGGGGCAACTACTTTTCACCCAGTGTCCTCCAGAAAAGAAATATCTGGAGGGTCTTCTTCAAAATAATAAGGAGGGGTGCAGAAGGGTAGAAATGAACCTCTCCTCCTTTGCCTTGTTTATTTGTGCTTCCAAATCCTCCTGTTTGTTTAATTTCACTTTTCCCATTCCCACATAGCACAATCAGGAGCTGTGCTATGCACTCTCCTGGCTCTGCTTTCCAGGAACAGAAGTAGATATAACAATTTGAATTTCCTCATTGTAATTTGAATCAATGACTCCTATATGTATTTGTACCCCTTTTAAACTTAAACTAGACCTTGCTAAAAGTAATCCTACTGTCCCTGCTGGCAAGGTTCCACAGACTACCATTGGGACCTTTTGAGGGGGTTCCCCAGGCAGAAGTCTCACAGTTTTTCTGCAGCATAAATCTACTGCAACACTACTGGCTGTGGCAGGGGACAGACATTGTACAGGGGTGAGGGAATGACCTGAGCTGGAAATGAATGTCCCAGTTTAGAACAGAGCCCAGGACAGACCCCTCATGGTATTTCCTGAAATTGAGTTCCTTCTTTATCAAACTTAGAGTGACACTGATTAGCCCAATGTTTTCCTTTTTACATTTTGGACATATTTCAGGCTCAGCAGTTTTCTTTTTCCCTATCTGGAGGCCTGACTTGCTGATTTTTTCTACATTCTTTTTTAGTATGACCATGCTTCCCACAATTAAAACAAGCTCCAGGAAATGGAGTATTTCCTTTATCCACTCTCAGTCCTGCCATTGCCTGTGCCAACAAAGTAGTTTTATGCAGATTACCTCTGACACCATCACAGGCCTTGATATAATCAACTAAATGTGCTTTCCCTCTGATAGGTCACAGAGCAGCCTGGCAATCGGGATTAGCATTGTCGAAAGCTAATAACTGCAACACTATATCCTGAGCAGCCAAATCTGCAATCATCTTTTTAAGAGACTCCTGTAACCGAGCTATAAAATCAACATATGGTTCTCTTAGTCCCTGTTTTATAGCAGTAAAGGAAGGGTATTGTTCCCCACCTGAAGTGATTTTTTCCCAAGCTCTAATGCACATTCCTCTAAGCTGTTCTATGGCATCATCCTGCATGACCAGTTGTGCATCTAAACCAGCCCAGCCGCCAACCCCCAAAAGTTGGTCTGCAGTTATATTAATTTGAGGTTGGGCCTGGGCATTGTGAGCAGCCTGAATGGAAGCTTCATCTGCCCACCAAGTTTTAAATTGTAAGAACTGAGCAGGAGTTAGACAAGCTCGAGAAAGAGCATCCCAGTCAGTAGGAATCATCTGACCGGAAACAGCAACATTCTTTAACAGTCCCATTACAAAAGGAGAACCTGGTCCATACTGATTTATAACTTGTTTAAATTCTTTGAGTAATTTAAAAGGAAAAGGCTCAAATGTAGCTATAATATTTCCCTGTTGATCTGGGGGTGTATTCTAACAGGAACTGCCAAGCCTCTAAATCACCCTCTTCTAGCTTGCTGAATTCCTGCCTGAATAGAACCAAGAGTCGCTAGAAGCACTGCTCAAACAGTCACTGGGGCAACTACTTTTCACCCAGTGTCCTCCAGAAAAGAAATATCTGGAGGGTCTTCTTCAAAATAATAAGGAGGGGGTGCAGAAGGGTAGAAATGAACCTCTCCGTCCTTTGCCACTTTAGCTTTAGCTGGCAAATAAACCTGGTCTGTGACCTCTTCTGTGACTTCGTTATATTATCCTTCCTCCTCATCATCAGTGTGAAAAAGTTCCAAAGTGGAACGAACCAGACCCCACACTTGTCCCATTGTTACCCTGATGCCTCCCAGTTCCCCTTCTTTCTTACCATGGGGATTGCTTTAAGAGTACTCAGGTGTCCTCCAGTTTAGTTTTCCGTTTCAACCATTGCTCCAGTGACCCTTGACCTTGATTCGAGCCCCCACAAATGGGCACCACTTGCCAAGACCAGCTCGGTCGGGGAGACCCTAACCTAGAGGCACTAGAGGAATTAAAGACACACACACAGAAATATAGAGGTGTGAAGTGGGAAAGCAGGTGTCTCACAGCCTTCAGAGCTGAGAGCCCCAAACAGAGATTTACCCATGTATTTATTAACAGCAAGCCAGTCATTAGCATTGTTTCTATAGATATTAAATTAGCCAAAAGTAGCCCTTATGGGAAATGAAGGGATGGGCCGAATTAAAGGAATAGGTTGGGCTAGTTAACTGCAGCAGGAGCATCTTGTTAAGGCACAGATTGCTCATGCTATTGTTTGTGGCTTAAAAATGCCTTTAAGTGGTTTTCTGCCCTGGGCGGGCCAGGTGTTCCTTGCCCTCATTCCCATGTACCCACAACCTTCCAGCGTGGACATAATGGCCATCATGAACACGTGACAGTGCTGCAGAGACTTTGTTTATGACCAGTTTTGGGGCCAGTTTATGGCCAGATTTTGGGGGCTTTTTCCCAACAGCTCAATATATTTTGAATTCCCAATTATTACCTTATTTCTCACTTATTATTTTATGATTCTGTCTCCTTTAACATGAAGACTACCATGGCTGTGTTTTCACTTTCTGAATTGCCATATGTCTGTAATTTGTCTGTCATCTTAGTTTCAGAAGTTCTATAAAAACATGCTCAAGGCCTGGCACAGTGGCTCACACCTGTAATCTCAGCACTTTGGGAGTCAGAGGCAGGTGGATCACGAGGTCAGGAGTTTGAGACCAGCCTGGCCAACATAGTGAGACCCCAACTCTACTAAAAATACAAAAAAAATTAGCCAGGTGTGGTGGCAGGGGCCTGTAATCCTAGCTACTCGGGAGGCTGAGACAGGAGAATTGCTTGAACCTGGGAGGTAGAGGTTGCAGTGAGCCAAGATCATGCCACTGCACACCAGCCTGGGTAACAGAGTGAGACTCTGTCACAAATAAATAAATTAATTAAATAACGTGCTCAAATGTATATGTTATATATAAATTACATAATTTACTAAAGTATTTTTCTTGTATGTTTCACCAACTGTAGGCACAATGTTATCATTAGCATTTCCTTCCAGTTTCCTCAACTTTTTTTTTTTTTTTTTTGAGACGGAGTCTCACTCTCCCAGTCTAGAGTGCAGTGGCACCATCTCGACTCACTGCAAGCTCCGCCTCCCAGGTTCATGCCATTCTCCTGCCTCAGCTTCCTGAGTAGCTGGGACTACAGGCACCCACCACCATGCCTGGCTAATTTTTTGTATTTTTAGTAGATTTAGAATTTCACCACATTAGCCAGGATGGTCTTGATCTCCTGACCTGGTGATCCACCCACCTCGGCCTCCCAGAGTGCTGGGATTACAGGCATGAGCCACCATGCCCCACCCAGTTTCCTCAACTTTTAACTAAATAATAGCACAACTTATTCCCAATTTTATTTTATATAATAATGTTTTATACTGTATTTACTATATATAGTTATTGTATTTAGAAATGTGAGACTATTCTTCTAAAGGCTAGATTACAGCCTTACCATTTTGTAAGAAAAGCAGCAATGGGCCGGGCATGATGGCTGATGCCTGTAATCCCCACACTTTGGGAGGCCGAGGCGGGTGGATCAGCTGATGTTGGAAGTTTGAGACCAGCCTGACCAACATGGAGAAACCCCATCTCTAAGAAAAATACAAAATTAGCCAGGCATGGTGGTGCATGCCTGTAATCCCAGCTACTCGGGAGGCTGAGGCAGAATAGCTTGACCTTGGGAAGTGGAGGTTACAGTGAGCCAAAATTGCACCATTGCCCTCCAACCTGGGCAACAAGAATGAAACTCACTCTCAAAAAAAAAAAAAAAAAAAAAAAAATTCAACCATGTATCATATCAGTAGCATAATTTAAGTTTCTCTAATATTAGTTTAATGCTTATTTTTAAAAACTTTCTCATTAAAGCTCTTTATGAGTAATTATAATGTATTTTCTTTGAAATGTTGTTGCCCTAACTGTATCCAAATGATTCAAAATTCATGCTTTTCATGGATGCACAGTTAGATTGAAAATTATAGTTATCTAGAATTCTTTTCTATGTTTATTCAGGATTTTATGGGTTAAAGTTTTCCTTCATTATATGTTGTATTTTATATTTCTGTATTTTTTAGAGTGGGCTCCTCATGTCAGTTGTGTTTCTAGTTTCTACCTGTTTATTATGGTTTTGAATTACAGTATTCAAATCAGAATTGTGGGAGCTAATGTTTATTTTAACTTTGTTTGCAATTTTCTATTTGTGTGTTTCATTTTTTAGGATAGGCCACCTTACATCAGTTTAATGTTTTTAGTTTTAATTTATATATTATAATTTTGTGTGACAATATTCAACTCTGTGCACCTTAAGACAGTGTGGGACAAAGTCAACTATGAACCAGTCCTATGTCCTTTTTTCAATATAATTACCTAAGTGTTTGTTTGCTTGTGTAAATATTATCCCTATTTTGTTTATGATTTGTATAGTTTTATTCTTGGCTGGTGGCCAATAATGGATTCTGTCTAGGTGAGTAGTCATGGAAATTGTCTTAATTTCAACATCTTTATCTTATATTATCTTAGTGTGAAAGAAACAGTTTTTGGTTTGAAGGTAGTTATTCAGAAAGTTTGTAACTGTATCTCTTTTAGGTGTCTTATTTATTTATTTAAGACAGAGTTTGGCTCTGTTGTCCAAAATGCAGTGGCACAATCTCGGCTCACTGCAACCTCCACCTCCCAGGTTCAAGCAATTCTCCTGCTTCAGTCTCCTGAGTAGCTGGGATTAAAGGTATACACCACTATGCCTGGCTAGGTTTTGTATTTTTAGTAAAGATGGGGCCAGGCTGGTCTTGAATTCTTGACCTCAAGTGATATGCACACCTCAGCCTCCCAGAGTGCTGGGATTACAGGCGTGAGCCACCACACCCTGCCCTCAGGTGTCATTTTTAATTTTGATTCTGGTAAAAATACATAACATAAAATGTAGAATCTTAAATATCTTTTCTTATACAGTTTAGTCACGTTAAGTGTATTTACATTGTTAAACAACATATCTGTAAAACTTTTTTGTTTTACTCAATACACATGAAATAAATTAATAATGCCTTTTTTTTTTTTTTTTTTTTTACCACCTGGCTCCTGATAAAAACCATTTCATTTTCTAAGAGTTCCAATACTTTAGATATGACATATATGTGGAATCATAGAGTATCTGTTTTATTGTGGCTAAGTTTACTTAGCATCTCATCCTCAAGGTTTATCTTTATTGTAGATATTACAAGATTTTCTGCTTTCAAAAGCTGAGTAGTTTTCCATTAATTTTGTATTACAATGGTATTTATTCATTCATTTAGTGAGGAAAGTTTGTTTTGCTTTCAAATATGGGCCTTTGTGAATAATGCTTCAATGAATATAGGTGTTCAAATAACTATTTACCCATATGTATGAGGTTTGCATTTGTGCTACATTGTGTTTTATTAGAAAACTTGTCTATTTTTATGCCATCACCAAACTGTTTTTATTACTGTAGCTTTGTAGTTTGCTTTGAAGTTAGAAAAGGTGAGGTCACTGACATTGTTTCTTTTTTTAAACATTTTTGGGCTCTTTATTGTCCCTTGAGATTCCATATAATTTGTTGGGGTTTTTTTTCTATTTCTTAAAAAAAATTGTTAATTGTAAAGGGATTGTATTGAATCTGTACCTCACTAGGCAGCATGAACATCTTCACAATATTAAGTCTTACAACACTTGAACATGAGCATGCTCAAAAGTGAGTTGTTTAATTTCCATATATATGTTGATATTTTTATTTTCTTCTGTTATCGATCTCTAGTTTTATTCCATTTCTATCAGAAGTAACAGTCTTTAAGATTTATTTTTTTTTAAAATTGTTAAGTCTCATTTTGTGGCCTAATAGGTGGTGTATCTAGGAGAATGTTTTATGAGCTATTGAGAAAATCGTATGTTTTGCTGTTGTTGTGTATTCTGTATAAGCCCATTAGGTCTAATTTTTCTCTAGTGTTTTCAAACCTTCTGTTTCCTTATTAATATTTTGGCTAACTTTATTAATTATAACTGAAAGTTTGAATTAAAGTATTCTACTATTATTATTTTTCTGTCTATTGTAATAATTATTTCAATGTTTGCTTTATACATTTGGGAACCCTGGTGTGAGAATTATATACACACATATATATATACACACATATATATAATAGAATTTCATAAGTTCTCAGTGAATGAACCCTTTTATTATTATTTAATGGCCTTCTTTGTCTCCTGTGACAGTTTAGACTTAAAGTTTATTTTATGAACTATGACTAAAATGTATTTTGCCTAACACAGTTATGACCAGCACTGCTTTCATTGGATTACCATTTACATCGAAAGTCTACTTTCATCTTGCTACTTTCAGTCTAGTTTTGACATTAGATCTAAAGCGAGTCACTTACGGAGAGGATGAAGTTGGGCTTTGTTTTATTAATCCCTCTATTCAATTTACATGTTTTGTTTGAAAAGTTTAGTTCATAAATATTAAAATAAGTTTTTGAAAGTGACGAACTTGTTTTTCTCATTGTTTTCTCTGATTTTTATAGCTATGTGGCCCCCTTTACTCACTCTTTTTAATCTTCATTTTTGTGTTGATTTTTGTAGTGACATGCTTTAATGTATTTGTGTGTGTGTGTGTGGGCGCGCGTATCTCTGTAAATATTTTCCTTGTAGTTGCCATGGGGATTACATAAAAATCTCTCTGTCTTTTTTTTTTTTTTTTTTTGAAACAGAGTCTCACACTGCAGCCCATGCTGGAGTGCAGTGGCATGATCTCAACTCATTGCAGCCTGTGCCTCCTGAGTTCAAATGATTCTTCTTCCTCAGCCTTCCCAGGAGCTGGGATTATGGGCGCCCACCACCGCCTGGCTAATTTTTTGTATTTTTAGTAGAGATGGAGGGGTTTCACCATGTTGGCCAAGCTAGTATTGAAATCCTGACCTCGTGATTCACCCGCCTCAGCCTCCCAAAGTGCTGGGATTATAGGCGTGAGCCACCGCACCTGGCCCATAAAACCTCTTAAAGTTACAACGAATTTTAAATTAACTTTTTTTTTTTTTTTTTTTTTTTTGAGATGGAGCCTCACTCTGTCGCCCAGGCTGGAGTGCAATGGTGTGATCTCAGCTCACTGCAAACCCCATCTCCCAGGTTTAAGTGATTCCACTGCCTCAGTTTCCTTAGTAGCTGGGATTACAGGTGCCTGTCATCACGCCCAGCTAATTTTTAAATAATTTTAGTAGAGATGGAGTTTCACCATGTTGGCCAGGCTGGTCTCAAACTTCTGACCTCAGGTGATCCACCTGCCTCAGCCTCCCAAAATGCTGAGATTTCAGGCATGAGTCACCATGCCTGGCCAGTAACAACTCAACTTTAGTTGCATACATATTCTTCCTCTTTCCATCTGCCTCAACTTTATATTATTGATGTCACTAACATCTTTTTATATTATATATCATTAACAAAGGTTTTTGAATATTTTAGGCTTTTGTTTTTTAATTACATAACATAATTACATATATTTTATGAACCATCATTTGAATTCATCAGAACTTTGTTTTGTGCCTGTATATGTCTTTTCCAGAGAGTTATGTACTTTCATGAAATTTTGCAATGCTGTTTAGCATCACTTTATTTTTAATGAGAAAAACTCTCTTTAGCATCTCTGGTAGTGCAGGCATAATGACATACGCTTTTGTAGTATGTGGTCATCATTAAGGACTTTACTTTTTCTTCATTTTGATAAATAGTTTATCTGGACATAGTATTATTGCTTAAAAGTTTGTGTTCTTTCAGAACATTGACTATATTACCACTGTCCCTTCTGCTGACAAGATTCTTGCAGTAGATTCACTGATTGTCTCATAGAAGCACCTTTATAAATAACACATGTTTTTCTTTTTGGCTTTCAAGATTATCTACTAGTATGTGACTTTGAAAACTTTGCTTATAATTTTCTCATTATGAATCTTTTTGTGTTTATCCTAGTTAAAACTTGTTGAACTTTTTAATTTTTATGTTTTTCTTAATTTGACAATTTCTCAGGCATTATTTATTTTATATTCTTCAACTCTGTAATTTGCTTTTACTATTTTTATCTTATTGTGTATGTTCTCACTTTTTTTTACTTTATTTGGTTGTCTGTGCTCACATTTTGCTCACTGAGTACCATTTAGATAATTATTTTAAAATTTTAGGTAATTTATACAGCTCCATTTCTTTAGGGTAGATTTCTGGATATTTATCTTGTTTTTTTTTATTGGGCCATAATACCTAATACTTTGTATATATTGTAATTTTTGGCTGATTATATTATATTATATATCATTAACAAAGGTTTTTGAATATTTTAGGCTTTTGTTTTTTAATTACATAACATAATTACATATATTTTATGAACCATCATTTGAATTCATCAGAACTTTGTTTTTGTGCCTGTATATGTCTTTTCCAGAGAGTTATGTACTTTCATGAAATTTTGCAATGCTGTTTAGCATCACTTTATTTTTAATGAGAAAAACTCTCTTTAGCATCTCTGGTAGTGCAGGCATAATGACGATACGCTTTTGTAGTATGTGGTCATCATTAAAGGACTTTACTTTTTCTTCATTTTGATAAATAGTTTATCTGGACATAGTATTATTGCTTAAAAGTTTGTGTTCTTTCAGAACATTGACTATATTACCCATGTCCCTTCTGGCCGGCAAGACTCCTGCAGCTAGATTCACTGATTATCTCACAGAAGCACCCTTATAAATAACATAGCTTTTCTGTTTTGGCTTTCAAGATTATCTACTAGTCTCTGACTTTCAAAACTTTGCTTGTAATTTTTCTCATTATGAATCTTTCTGTGTTTATCCTAGTTACAATTTGTTGAACTTTTTAATTGTTATGTTTTTCTTAATTTGACAATTTCTCAGGCATTATTTATTTTATATTCTTCAACTCTGTAATTTGCTTTTACTATTTTTATCTTATTGTGTATGTTCTCACTTTTTTTTACTTTATTTGGTTGTCTGTGCTCACATTTTGCTCACTGAGTACCATTTAGATAATTATTTTAAAATTTTAAAAAAGCTTTTCATAAAGTAATAGGGTTAAATGTTTTGTAATTATTTTCTTTTCTTTTTCTTTTTTTTTTTTTTTGAGATGGAGCCTCACTCTGTCGCCCAGGTTAGAGTGTAATGGTGTGATCTCAGCTCACTGCAAACCCCATCTCCCAGGTTTAAGTGATTTCCTTGCCTCAGTTTCCTTAGTAGGTGGGATTACAGGTGCCTGTCATCACGCCCAGCTAATTTTTAAAATAATTTTAGTAGAGATGGAGTTTCACCATGTTGGCCAGGCTGGTCTCAAACTTCTGACCTCAGGTGATCCACCTGCCTCGGCCTCCCAAAATGCTGGGATTTCAGGCATGAGTCACCATGCCTGGCCAGTAACAACTCAACTTTAGTTGCATACACATATTCTTCCTCTTTCCATCTGCCTCAACTTTATATTATTGATGTCACTAACATCTTTTTATATTATATATCATTAACAAAGGTTTTTGAATATTTTTAGGCTTTTGTTTTTTTAATTACATAACATAATTACATATATTTTATGAACCATCATTTGAATTCATCAGAACTTTGTTTTTGTGCCTGTATATGTCTTTTCCAGAGAGTTATGTACTTTCATGAAATTTTGCAATGCTGTTTAGCATCACTTTATTTTTAATGAGAAAAACTCTCTTTAGCATCTCTGGTAGTGCAGGCATAATGACGATACGCTTTTGTAGTATGTGGTCATCATTAAAGGACTTTACTTTTTCTTCATTTTGATAAATAGTTTATCTGGACATAGTATTATTGCTTAAAAGTTTGTGTTCTTTCAGAACATTGACTATATTACCACTGTCCCTTCTGCTGACAAGATTCTTGCAGTAGATTCACTGATTGTCTCATAGAAGCACCTTTATAAATAACACATGTTTTTCTTTTTTGGCTTTCAAGATTATCTACTAGTATGTGACTTTGAAAACTTTGCTTATAATTTTTCTCATTATGAATCTTTTTTGTGTTTATCCTAGTTAAAACTTGTTGAACTTTTTAATTTTTATGTTTTTCTTAATTTGACAATTTCTCAGGCATTATTTATTTTTATATTCTTCAACTCTGTAATTTGCTTTTTACTATTTTTTATCTTATTGTGTATGTTCTCACTTTTTTTTTTACTTTATTTGGTTGTCTGTGCTCACATTTTGCTCACTGAGTACCATTTAGATAATTATTTTTAAAAATTTTAGGTAATTTATACAGCTCCATTTCTTTAGGGTAGATTTCTGGATATTTATCTTGTTTTTTTTTTTTATTGGGCCATAATACCCTAATACTTTGTATATATTGTAATTTTTGGCTGATTATATTATATTATATATGTCCATTAAACTTGGACATTTAAAAAAATTACCAGTCACAGTTTTTACTTAGTGGCTTTGTCCAGAGGGAGTCTGACACAATCTGGTTGGCCTAGAAATTCTCAAGATTCATTTTCTTTTATTACCTTTGGTCTCAGCCAAACCAAACTGTCATTTGAAGTATACAACCATGTCTTGAGTATTCCATGTCATAGCAGACAGAAACCACTCTTTGGAAAAGCCCTGAAAGCCAGAAGCGTGAACATACATTCTACTATTCTTTTCTTTCTTCTTTTTTTTTTTTAATGGAGTTTCACTCTCATTGCCCAGCTTGGAGTGCAGTGGTGCAATCTCAGCTCACTGCAACCTCTGCCTCTTGGGTTCAAATAATTCTCCTGCCTCAGCCTCCCAAGTAGCTGGGCTTACAGGCATGCACCACCACATCTGACTAATTTTGCATTTTTGCTAGAAATGGGGTTTCTCCATGTTGGTCAGGCTGGTCTCGAACTCCTGACCTCAGGTGATCCGCTTGTCTTGGCATCCCAAAATGCTGGGATTACAGGCGTGAGCCACCATGTCCAGCCACAGACATTTCTTCTCGTGAATGTGGAGGACATGCTTGTGCCTGACAAAAAAAGTTTTAGACTTTCTAAAAATTTTTATATGGGGGTGGGTGATAATCTAATCACTGAAATTCTTGAGAATTCAAGAAATTCTCATGAAATTTTGTCAGTTGTGAAGCAACAGCACCCATCAGTATTAATAGCCTGTATGAAGTGCATTTTCCCACTGAGTTCTCCAAAAAGTCCTCAGTGCAGAGATGAGAAAACACAGATAACTTGAGGAACAGAAAACCCAAATCCATATTTAAAATAACAACTAAAAGGTGACTCAAACATATCAGTTGGAAAACTGGAAATAAAAGGAACAATGTGTTTTTATTTGCCCCACAGACATGAGATGGTCAAAAAATTCAAAGAATGTTAACATCCAGGGGAGGCTGGGTCCAGAGAAGCAGCTATATTCAGGGACTGCTGATAGCAATATACTTGCCACAGACCTTGTGGAAAGTCATCTGCCTGTAGCTATACAAATTTTACATATGTATATTCTTTCACCCAATAATCACTTTCCTGGAAATCTGCCATCAACAGGGGATTAATGTAGATTATGTTCTAAATTGTCTTTTCTCCCAAATTTATATGTTGATATTCTAATATTTATACGTTGATATTCTGAGGCATATATAATGTAATCGGCCTCAAATTGTGAGAGAGTGTTTGGACATATGGTCCTTAAAAAGGTGACTATGATTAAGTAAGTTAAGTAAAGTGGACCCTAATCTACTATGACTGGAGTCCTTTTGAAAAGAGTAAAGACACAGAGAGGCTCAAGGGAAGACCCTGTGAAAACAGAAATAGAAGGTGGTCATCTCATCTCAAGTAGAAAGAGGCATTAAAGAAATCACTCCAGCCAATAGCTTGATGTTGAATGTCTAGCCTCCAGAATTATGAGACCTTCAGTCCATGGTATTGGGTTATGGAAGCCCAAGCAAACTGTTACAACCAATCATGACACACAAAATGTTTTCTGCATTACAGCTAAAATGAAAATAGAATGTTACTATGGCAGGCTCCACCAGCATTGAAAGGCTCAACCACTCTGGGCAAAGACCTCCTTTTATAGAACACTACAAAGACATGCGAAGGCATGGCTTATGCCCTGATGAACTACGAGGATGAGTTCTCTGAGATGACACATTGCAGACAAATGCATGAAACAACATAATCTATTTTCCACATAACCTCTTCCCTATTTTTATGTACAAACCTCCGTAGTAGTAGTGGTGGCTTTTAAGTCTCGGAGAAGTTCTGACAGTACAGTGAAACTGCCTGCTACAGAAGATAACTGTAGCAACATGAATAAATACAGCCTAGTGTAAAGACAACACAAAGGCCTTCTTTGATATTTCTACAAGTATGTAAACAGGGATTTACCCCTAACCAAAATGCCATTGGGACTAATGAAGGCCAGATTTTTGGGGGCCAAAACTTTGGGTCACTCATAGAAAAAAGCTCTAAGACAGAGCCAAGAGAGAGTCCATGTTTGGTTCTGGGTCCTGGGCCCATCCTGATCTTTTCAGGCCCCTGTCTTTAGAGACTCCCATGTGTCTGCTCTCACCATAGTGCTATACCCTACCTTGTTTCCTGACTGTCTCTCTTAGCTGAGAGAGCCAGACAGACTCCATTTTAGTTCCTTCACTTACAGCCCCCTTTTCGTCCCTCCCTTAATGACATAACTAGTGCAAGCTGACTCCAAACACATCCAGGTATGCACTTACTGATAAGATATTGAGGCAAGCTGAACCAGCAGCTCCTGGGAATGCACTTGGCAGATGGTGCCTAAAGCCCCTGCATTTATCTCTTTGTGATAGTTTAAGCCCCTGCACCTGGAACTGTTTATTTTTTGTAACTGCCTTTGTAGCCAATTTTTTTTTTAACTTTTTGCCAGTACTGCTTCTGTAAAAATTGCTTCAGCTAAGCTCCCCCTACCCTATTCAAACCATGGTATAAAAACAAATCTAACCCCTTCTTCAGGGCGGAAAGAATGTTGAACACTAGCTGTCTCTCAGTTTCTGGCTGATAAAGGACTCCTGAATTAGTCTCAGATTGTGGCATTTCTCTATACCTCGTTCGGTTACATTTGGAGGCCCCAGTGAGCTAATCGTCACTGGGTGAGTGCCAGACTCGCTCTGGGCTCCCCGACAGACGGTGGGCTTACTGGGGGGGTGCCACCTGAAGACGTTCCAGGGCCCCATAGGCCACCGTCTTCCAGAGGGGAATGGATCGACTGCCCGCGTGTGCCTACCAAAATCAACTCCTGAGTCCTCCATTTCTGGTCCCGAGAAGGTAAGTCAGATCTGATTCTTTCTCTGGGAGGGAAGCAGCCCTGAGGAGGGCATCCCTCTGACTCTGCCCATATTCTAAGATGCTGGAAGGCAGAGTCCTGGTTTCTGGTTTCTGTCTCACTCTGTTTCTCTGGGAAGGAAATGGCCCTGATGAGAGCATCCTTCTGACTCTGCCCACATTCCCGGATGCTGGAAGGCAGAGTCCTGGTTTCTGGTTTCTGTCTGATTCTGTTTCTCTGGGAGGGAAGCTGCCCTGATGAGGGAATCCCTCTGATTCTGTCCACATTCCAGGACACTGGAGGACAGAGTCCTGGTTTCTGTCAGGCTTCTCTGTAAGACTAGTCACTCTCTCGCCCTCTCTTTCTCTTCTCCTTCTCTCATTCAGGTCTGCAGGAGACCTCTGTTTTAGAACAGGAATAAAGAACTGTAATAAACTCTGTGTGAGTGGGTGTGTGAATGTGGAGTTCAAGGGCTTGTGTCTGAATTTCCAGTTTGTAACTCCATGGTGAAAGCTACAGAGTTCGAGTGGGTCCTCCCCTGCGGTTCTGTGGCGACCTCATAAGGCTTAAGGCAGCATCGGGCATAGCTCGATCTGAGCCAGGGTTTTATACCGGCCTGCAAATGCCAAGAGGAGCCTAAGTCCCTCCGGGGGAGCAGCCAGGTGGGTATCTAACTGATCCCATCACGGGACCAACTCCCCTTGTCTGTCTATAAAAATTGTCATGATTGTTTGTATACCCCAGTGTCTTTTGTCCTGTCTGGTGTCTGTCTAAGTTTCATAGGTCAGGTCATCGATATTGCCCAAAACTACTGGGCAAGGACTTCTTCAAAGTCCTGAGTGCAGATTTTCTAACACAGGAGGTCAAATTTCTCATCAGTCGTTTGGGTTGGCCCTCCCAGTCCTGCCTTTTCTGTCAGAAACAAATCAGATGTTGCTATGGGGAGGAGTGTGGGAAACATTCGCCCATTTGGGATTTCTGACACCATAAAGATTGCTGGCATTTGGATTGTCACACCACATGCCCCAGTGACTGGACTACCTCCTCCTTAGAACAGTTGTGGATTCAAAATAACCACTCTGCAGACCTCCTTGCTCACTTTTCTGTCATCCCATAACTCTTTCCATGCCCTTAGATAAGGCACTGTGCAGAGAAACCTATGCCTGTACCGCCTTGCTCCAACTGGTCTCTTATTCTAACCCTCTGTGGCTACTCTCCTACCTTAGGAGAGATCTGAGTGGCCCCTTTCCTCCTCATCCCCATCCCTTACCCCACACATCTTGTTTTCCTGTGTCACAGCAAGTCCAGCACCTCCAAGACTTGACTCTACTCTCCCTCCTAAAACCCTTAAAAGAAAGGGCCGAGTTTGAATATTTTGCCTTTGAGTTGTGGAGACACCAAAGATATTTGGGCTATAAGTCAGAAAGGAAGAGGGGATCACATAGGTCCCATTGGCCTCAGACTCACCTCTTTTCCTCCCCCTAGATTTCAAAGCTTAAAGAAACGGAACTTATGAGGCCAGAAGTGTTGGCTATAGTTGTTTTCCTACTTCTTCTGGCTATAACACTTCTGTTCTGCTGGTACTACAGCTTCCCAGATTGTGAATTTCTCTGTTCATGCTGGGTTTAATATTTCTGCTTAGAACTTGTTAATTGCCTCCAGAATGGGGAGCTCTTCTTCCCGGCCTCGTAAAGATTGGAGCCCTCTCCAATATATGTTACAGAATTTCTCTCCGGGTTTCTCAGAGGATTATGGAGTCTGCCTTGAGAAAGCCAAACTCTGGACACTCTCTGAAGTAGAATGGCCACAGCTTGGAACTGAGTGGCTCCCAGAAGGGTCACTGAACCCCATAGCTGTTCAGTCTGTGTGGCGGGTCATTGCTGGAACTCCCGGTCACCCCAATCAGTTTCCCTATATTGATCAATGGCTGAATTTTGTCCAGAGCCCTCCTGCATGGCTTCCCTCATGCACCATTCATGATCCCACCTCCAAGGTCCTTTGGAGCCAGACCACACTTTTGCCCCAACCTCAACTCCTCATCTCCTCCTGTACTGCCTCCTTCTAAAGAAGAGGAAAATTTTCTCACCCATGTCCACCCCCTACAACCCTCCTGCTCTCCCAGAATCTTCCCTAGTCTCTTCGACTACATCCCCTGTGACCTCTCTGTCTATAGCCTCCTGATTACGGCCTTGGCAGGAGGAGGTAACCCCCTTCCTCCCGCTGAGAGAGGCACAAATTCCTCTGGGCAGTGAGCGCTCTGCTCCATTTTTAGTTTATGTCCCCTTCTCTACTTCTGACCCATACAATTGGAAAGCTCATAATCCTCCCTTCTCTGAAAAGCCCCAAGTCTTGACCTCACTGATGGAGTCTGTGCGCCTGACTCACCAGCCCACCTGGGATGACTGTCAGCAACTCCTTTTAATCCTTTTCACCTCTGAAGAGAGGGACCATATCCAGAGGGAGGCTAGGAAGTATTTCCTTACATCAGCCAGTAGACCAGAAGGGAAAGCCCAAGACCTCCTTGAGGAGGTTTTTTCCTCTACCCAGCCAAACTGGGATCCAAACTCCTCAGTGGGGAAGAGAGCCTTGGATGATTTTCACCACTATCTCCTTGCGAGTATCAAAGGAGCTGCTCAAAAACCCATAAATGTATGTAAGACAACTGAAGTTGTCCAGGGTCCTGATGAGTTTTTGGAATGCCTCCAGGAGGCCTATTGGACTTACACCCCTTTTGACCTTACGGCTCCCAAGAATAGCCATGCTATTAATTTGGCATTTGTGGCTCAGGCTGCCCCTGATATTAGAAAAAAAATTAAAAATTAGAGGGATTTGCTGGAATGAACATCAGTCAGCTTTTAGAAATAGCCCAGAAAGTTTTTGACAATCAAGAGATTGAAAAGCAAAAACAGGCAGCTCAGGCAGCTAAAAAGGCTGCTGACAAAGTATCAAAAAGACAGGCAAAAATCTTAGTGGCTGCTATCCAAGAAGCCAGGAGGGAAGGGCCCCCAGCACAGTACTGGCCAGGAGATCCCATGTCCCCACCAAAAAGACCAAAAAGGTGAGCAGGCTCCGCTACAAAAAAACCCAATGTGCTTATTTCAAGTAGATTGGACACTGGAAAAAGAAATGCCCGTTAAAACCAGAAGAAAACCCAGAGAAGAAAAAGGCCCTCACCCTCCCCACTGCAGAGGAATTTGATGATTGACAGGGCTGGGACTCCCTCTCCCTTGGCCCTCGGGAACCCATGGTGACTGCTACAGTGGGGGGCCGGCCTGTACGCTTCCTAATTGATACCGGAGTGGAACACTCAGTGCTGCAAATGCCCTTGGGCAGTGTCTCTAATAAAAAGGTGGCTGTGCAAGGGGCTACTGGGGCTATTCAGAAATATCCTGTCACCCACTCACGAGAGGTGAGTTTGGGACAAAAAAGAGTAGCCCACTCATTTCTTGTAGTTCCAGAGTGCCCCTTAGCACTCCTTGGATGAGACTTGCTTTATAAGCTGTAGGCATCTATCTCCTTCTCGGCCCAACAAGCTCACCTCACTTTAGGGGACACAACACCCCCTACTGCTCATCTCCTGCTAACCACACCCCATCAGAAGAATATCTCTTAGTTTCAGCCTCACAACCGCTGGAGAATAAAACTAATCCTCTCCTACTAGATTTACAGACTCTCTTTCCTCCCCTAGATTTCAAAGCTTAAAGAAACGGAACTTATGAGGCCAGAAGTGTTGGCTATAGTTGTTTTCCTACTTCTTCTGGCTATAACACTTCTGTTCTGCTGGTACTACAGCTTCCCAGATTGTGAATTTCTCTGTTCATGCTGGGTTTAATATTTCTGCTTAGAACTTGTTAATTGCCTCCAGAATGGGGAGCTCTTCTTCCCGGCCTCGTAAAGATTGGAGCCCTCTCCAATATATGTTACAGAATTTCTCTCCGGGTTTCTCAGAGGATTATGGAGTCTGCCTTGAGAAAGCCAAACTCTGGACACTCTCTGAAGTAGAATGGCCACAGCTTGGAACTGAGTGGCTCCCAGAAGGGTCACTGAACCCCATAGCTGTTCAGTCTGTGTGGCGGGTCATTGCTGGAACTCCCGGTCACCCCAATCAGTTTCCCTATATTGATCAATGGCTGAATTTTGTCCAGAGCCCTCCTGCATGGCTTCCCTCATGCACCATTCATGATCCCACCTCCAAGGTCCTTTGGAGCCAGACCACACTTTTGCCCCAACCCTCAACTCCCTCATCTCCTCCTGTACTGCCTCCTTCTAAAGAAGAGGAAAATTTTCCTCACCCATGTCCACCCCCCTACAACCCTCCTGCTCTCCCAGAATCTTCCCTAGTCTCTTCGACTACATCCCCTGTGACCTCTCTGTCTATAGCCTCCTGATTACGGCCTTGGCAGGAGGAGGTAACCCCCTTCCTCCCGCTGAGAGAGGCACAAATTCCTCTGGGCAGTGAGCGCTCTGCTCCATTTTTAGTTTATGTCCCCTTCTCTACTTCTGACCCATACAATTGGAAAGCTCATAATCCTCCCTTCTCTGAAAAGCCCCAAGTCTTGACCTCACTGATGGAGTCTGTGCGCCTGACTCACCAGCCCACCTGGGATGACTGTCAGCAACTCCTTTTAATCCTTTTCACCTCTGAAGAGAGGGACCATATCCAGAGGGAGGCTAGGAAGTATTTCCTTACATCAGCCAGTAGACCAGAAGGAAAGCCCAAGACCTCCTTGAGGAGGTTTTTCCTCTACCCAGCCAAACTGGCAGCTCAGGCAGCTGAAAGGCTGCTGACAAAGTATCAAAAGACAGGCAAAATCTTAGTGGCTGCCATCCAAGAAGCCAGGAGGGAAGGGCCCCCAGCACAGTACTGGCCAGGAGATCCCATGTCCCCACCAAAAAGACCAAAAAGGTGAGCAGGCTCCGCTACAAAAAAACCCAATGTGCTTATTTCAAGTAGATTGGACACTGGAAAAAGAAATGCCCGTTAAAACCAGAAGAAAACCCAGAGAAGAAAAAGGCCCTCACCCTCCCCACTGCAGAGGAATTTGATGATTGACAGGGCTGGGACTCCCTCTCCCTTGGCCCTCGGGAACCCATGGTGACTGCTACAGTGGGGGGCCGGCCTGTACGCTTCCTAATTGATACCGGAGTGGAACACTCAGTGCTGCAAATGCCCTTGGGCAGTGTCTCTAATAAAAAGGTGGCTGTGCAAGGGGCTACTGGGGCTATTCAGAAATATCCTGTCACCCACTCACGAGAGGTGAGTTTGGGACAAAAAAGAGTAGCCCACTCATTTCTTGTAGTTCCAGAGTGCCCCTTAGCACTCCTTGGATGAGACTTGCTTTATAAGCTGTAGGCATCTATCTCCTTCTCGGCCCAACAAGCTCACCTCACTTTAGGGGACACAACACCCCCTACTGCTCATCTCCTGCTAACCACACCCCATCAGAAGAATATCTCTTAGTTTCAGCCTCACAACCGCTGGAGAATAAAACTAATCCTCTCCTACTAGATTTACAGACTCTCTTTCCTCCAGTCTGGGCTGAGTCAAACACCCCAGGACTGGCAAAGCACCATCCGCCAGTAGTTGTAGAGTTCCTGGCTGCCACCCTGTGAGTCCAGGTAAAACAATATCCTATGAGTCAGCAGGCTAGAAAGGGGATAAATCCCCATATTCAGCCACAGTTACAAGCTGGTATACTCACACCTTGTCAGTCTGACTGGAATACTCCGTTTTTGCCAGTACAGAAACCCAGAACAAATGATTACCAGCCTGTACAGGACTTGAGAGAAGTTAACAAGTAGACAGTTACTGTCCGTCCAACTGTCCCTAACCCTTATACTTTACTCAGCCTACTCCCACCAGAACATACAGTATACACTGTCCTTGACTTAAAGGATGCCTTCTTTGCTATTCCTCTGGCCCCCAAAAGCCAACCTATCTTGGCTTTTGAATGGACAGATCCTGGCTTGGGAGACACCATCCAATTAACCTGGGCTCGATTACCCCAAGGTTTTAAAAATTCCCCTACAGTTTTTGGAGAAGCCCTCCAACAAGCCCTCATACCATTCCGAGTCAGTGACCCTAACTACACTCTTCTCCAGTAAGTGGATGACTTTTTATTAGCTACTGAAACTACTGACTGCTGCCTACAACATACTAGGAACCTACTTGACCTTCTCCAGGAACTCAGGTATCGGGTCTCAGTCAAGAAGGCCCAGCTTTCTCTTCCCAGAGTTTCCTACCTAGGGTATGAGATAAACAAAAGAAAAAGGGCACTCACCAGTGCTAGAAAGGAAGCCATCCTGCAAATCCTCACTCCCACCACCAAGAGACAGGTGTTTAAATCCAGCTACCTTGCTCCCTGATCCAGACCTTACCACACCTGTCCATGACTGCCAAGAACTATGGCCGACCTGATCTCCAAGATATGCCCCTAAAGGAGGCAGACACCACCGTGTTTACAGATGGTAGCAGCTTCCTTTTACAGGGAGTATGAAAAGCTGGTGCAGCCATTACTATGGAGACAGATATACACTGGGCCCAGATGTTGCTGGCAGGTACCTCAGCACAGAAGGCTGAATTGGCCACCCTCACTCAGGCTCTCTGATTGGGTAAGGACAAACGTATTAACATTTACACCGACAGCAGGTATGCTTTTGTTACTGTATATGTGCACAGAGCCATCGATCAAGAGTGAGGGCTACTCACCTCAGCAGGAAATACTATTAAAAACAAAGAAGAAATTTTGGCCCTGCTTGAAGCTGTTTGGCTTCTTCAGCAGGTGGCTGTACTTCACTGCAAAGCACATCAAAGAGAGCATGGCCGTTGCCTGTGGTAACCAAAGAGCAGACTCTGCAGCTCGGGAGGCAGCTCGGCTCCCCGGTTCCCCTCTGACCCGGCTGCCTGCAGTGTCGTTTCCACAACCTGACTTGCCAAACCACCCAGAATACTCCCCAGGAGAAGAAAAACAAATTTCAGATCTTCAGGCCAGTAAAATTCAAGAAGGTATGAGATATCATCCAGTTGCTTGCCCAGGTAGCACACTCCAATCCAGTTCCCGACCAGACTGGACCCTGCCACTCTTTCCAGCCAGGTGACCTGGTATATGTTAAAAAGTTCCAGAAAGAAGGACTCACTCCTGCCTGGAAGGGACTGCATACTGTCATTCTCACCATGCTGATGGCTCTGAAGGTAGAGGGCATCCCTGCTTGGATTCATCACTCTCACATCAAGAAAGACAATAGAGCCCAGCAGAAAACATGGGTCCCCAAGCCAGGGCCAGGCCCCTTAAAACTGCACCTCAGTCAAATGAAGCCATCAAATGAATCCTTTTTATTTACCTCTTTTGTTTGTTTCTGCCTATTATGCCCTCTGCTCCATCCTACTCTTCTCTCCTCGCTTCTTTTACAAAAGGACGTGTGTTTGCAAACACTACTTGGAAGGCAGGAACCTCCAAGGAAGTCTCTTTTGCAGTCAATTTATGTGCTTTGTTCCCAGAGCCTGCCCGTAACCATGAAGAACAACGCAATCTGCTGGTCGTGGGAGCGGGAAATGTCAACCATACTGCAGGATACAGACACACAGGAAGTCGGACTGGATGTGAGAGCTCTAAAGGTGAGAAGAAGGACTCGAAGGCGTTTGAATTTTACCTCTGTCCTGGAAATCACCCTGACTCTAGCTGTCGAGATTCTTACCAGTTTTTCTGTCCTCACTGGTCATGTGTAACCCTAGCCACTTATCCTGAAGGATCAACCCGGTCTTCAACCCTTTCCATAACTCATACTTCCCGTCCTAGACCGTGTACTGTAAGAAATTGTAACCCTTTCACTGTAACTGTCCGGAACTCTAATTCAGCTCAATGGTATTATGATATGTCATGGGGATTAAGGCCTTATATCTCGGGATTTGACGCTGGAACTATGTTCAATATTCAGAAAAAGGTCCTGGTCCCATGAAGCCCTCCTAAGCCAATCGGGCCTTTAACTGATTTAGGCGACCCTATTTTCCAAAGATACCCAGACAAGACTAATTTAACTATCCCGCTGCCACTCCTTTTTCCCAGATCTCAGTTACAATGACATCTTCAACCCAGCCTGATGTCCATTGTGGATGGGATACATCACCCAGCCTACGCTAGCCCAAGATTACTGGTTGTGCTTAAAGGCCAAACTCCCATATTATGTTGGATTAGGAGTAGAAGCCATGTTCAAAGTTAACCCTCTTTCTTGTCATACACGGCCCCATGCCCTTACACTAGGAGATGTGTCAGGAAAGGCCTCCTGTCTAATTAGCTGCAGGTATAACTTCTCTGCTTCTCCCTTTCAGGCTACCTTTAATAAGTCTGTACTTACTTCCTTAAACACCTCAGTCTCCTACCAGGCACCCAACAATACCTGGCTGACCTGCACTTCAGGCCTCACTAGCTGCATCAATGGGACTGAACTGGGGCATCTTCTGTGCGTGTTGGTTCATGTGCTCCCCCAGGTCTACATGTACAGCAGGCCAGAAGGACAACTTCTCGTTGCTCCCCCTGAATTACATTCCAGGTTTGGCCGAGCTGCCCCACTCCTTGTGCCCCTTCTGACAGGCCTTAGCATAGCTGGCTCAGCAGCCATTGGCATGGCTGCCCTGGTTCAAGGGGAAACTGGACTAAAGTCCCTGTCCCAACAAGTAGATGCAGATTTAAGCTATCTCCAATAAGCCATAAATATACTGCATACCAGGTAGAGTCTCTAGCTGAAGTAGTCCTTCAAAACCACCGATGCTTAGATCTGCTATTTCTCTCCCAAGGAGGGTTGTATGTGGCTCTGGGAGAGAGTTGTTGTTTCTACACCTATCAGTCTGGAGTCATAAAAGATACTCTGGAAAAAGTTCAAGAAAATCTGAATAGATGCCAACAGGAGTGAGAAAATAACACCCCCTGGTACCAAAGTGAGTTTAACTGGAATCCACGCTAACTACTCTAATTACTGGATGGGCAGGACCTCTTCTCCTCCTCTTGTTAGGTTTAGCATTTGGGGCTTGTCTATTAAATTGGTTTCTTAACTTTATAAAGCAGTGCGTAGCTTCTATCAAACTTATGTACCTTGGAACCCAATATAACCCCCTTCTTATAACCCAGGAATCAATGATTTGATTCACCCAAAACACGAGTGGAGAATGTGATACCCTATCTTGTTTTAACCTGATTGTCTCTCTTAGCTGAGAGAGCCGGACAGACTCCATTTTAGTTCCTTCACTTACAACCCCCTTTTCCTCCCTCCCTTAAGGGCATAACTAGTGAAAGCTGGCTCCAAGCACATCCAGGGATGCACTTACTGATAAGATATTGAAGCAAGCTGAACCAGCAGCTCCTGGGGATGCGCTCGGTGGATGGCACCTAAAACCCCTGCATTTATCTTTGTGATAGTTTAAACCCCTGCACCTGGAACTGTTTATTTTTTGTAACCAATTATTTTTTTAACTTCTGCCAGTTCTGCTTCTGTAAAAATTGCTTCAGCTAAGCTCCCCCTCCCCTATTTAAACCATGGTATGAAAACAAATCTAGCCCCTTCTTCGGGGCGGAGAGAATTTTGAGCACTAGCCGTCTCTCAGTCGCCAGCTAATAAAAGACTCCTGAATTCACCTCAGAGTGTGGCGTTTCTCTTTACCTCACTCGGTTACAACAATAGCTCGCTGAGGGCCATGCTTGCTGGTGTAGTAAACCTGCCCCTTGTAAAAGAAGATGGGGGAGTTTAACCCATCAAACAGCTGCTCATTGATTTTAATGCAGCTCTGTAAAGAGAGTGCCCAGCAGTTAGGCCAAAAATTAAAAAAATTAATGATCTGCCTTGATTTTACCACAAGGTGACATTCCCATTAGAAATTCTGCCCCCCCAGATCAGGCACATAGCATTTGCATAGACCCCCAGCCAGTGAGGAAACCAGAGAACAGCTTAAGCCCCTTGGATTCACATCTGAGTTGACACACTTGGTCCCTAACACTCAAACTTTTATTCCACCAGTCATGACCTGGATGTGAACGTGACAGACAGATCCACCAGGATTCCAACTCCTGACAACCTGCCCCTGTCAGGAAGAGCCCCCTCTTTTCCTGTTCCCCCTACATCACATGGTTATGGTGGGACAAGTGGGGTTGCCCAGTGTAGACGATAAGAGAGGCCTGGCATGGACAGACCGACAGACCTGCCCTGGGCTACACTGTGTTACCTATGGGTGCCTCTTGCCAAATCGACAGAGGCATCAAGGATGCAGGCTGAGCCAATGTTTATAGTACAAGAAAAGGCTCTCTCTTTGAGCCTTTCTAAGGCAACAGCCTAGGAATGTCACCATACAATGAGAACACAGTGCTCTCTTAAGCATCTCCCATGAAATGAGCTAGGTGTGTAGCAGGACAAGCTGCAGACAAAATCCCTCAGACGACGAGTTAAAGAAGGAAGTAGCTTATTTGGCCAGAAGCATTGACAAGACTCCTACCCCAAGAGCTGAGCTCCCTGAGTGAGCAATTCCTGTCCCTTTTAAGGGCTCACAAATCTAAGGGGGTCCACTTGAGAGGGTCGTGATTGATTGAGCAAGCAGGGGTACATGACTGGGGTTGCATGCACCAGTAATTAGATTGGAACAGAACAGGATGGGGATTTTCACAGTGCCTTTCTATACAATGTCTGTAATCTATAGATAATGTAACCAATCAGGTCAGGGGTTGATCTTTAACTACCAGGCCCAGGGTGTGGTGCCGAACTGTCTGCTTCTGGATTTCATTTCTGAGTTTTCATTTTATTTCTTTCTTTGGAGGCAGAAATTGGGCATAAGACAATAGGAATGTTGGTCTCCTCCTTATTGCCCCCTTTGAGAATCTCACTCAATAGTGGGAGTTCTCACTTTCATTCTCACTACCCATGTCTTCTTGCAAGACAGATTGATAGTGATTCATATAGTACACTTGTGCTGAAGCATTTTGGTGAACTAAGGTAGTGATGAAGCTTTTTATCATTTGAAGAAGTACAGGTAGCAAACAAGGAGCAGTAAGCAGGTTCCTATTACTATTATAACTCCTATTATAAGAGTTTTAAATCCTCCTAGCACTGGGAACCATTTTCCAAACATGGCCCCAGGATCAAATCCATGCCACACTTGCATGGGCACATGTGCCAGTTTTGTCATATCTCTAACTATGTCTTCAACTACTTGCCCTTGATCATCTATGTGTAGACAGCAATTAGTAAGGTTAAATTTCCCACAGACCCTCCTTCAGCTGCTAGCAAGTAGTTGAGCCAATCTTTTCCTGTTCCCCTACATCACATGGTTATGGTGGGACAAGTGGGGTTGCCCAGTGTAGACGATAAGAGAGGCCTGGCATGGACAGACCGACAGACCTGCCCTGGGCTACACTGTGTTACCTATGGGTGCCTCTTGCCAAATCGACAGAGGCATCAAGGATGCAGGCTGAGCCAATGTTTATAGTATAAGAAAAGGCTCTCTCTTTGAGCCTTTCTAAGGCAACAGCCTAGGAATGTCACCATACAATGAGAACACAGTGCTCTCTTAAGCATCTCCCATGAAATGAGCTAGGTGTGTAGCAGGACAAGCTGCAGACAAAATCCCTCAGACGACGAGTTAAAGAAGGAAGTAGCTTATTTGGCCAGAAGCATTGACAAGACTCCTACCCCAAGAGCTGAGCTCCCTGAGTGAGCAATTCCTGTCCCTTTTAAGGGCTCACAAATCTAAGGGGGTCCACTTGAGAGGGTCGTGATTGATTGAGCAAGCAGGGGGTACATGACTGGGGGTTGCGTGCACCAGTAATTAGATTGGAACAGAACAGGATGGGGATTTTTCACAGTGCCTTTCTATACAATGTCATTAATCTATAGATAATGTAACCAATCAGGTCAGGGGTTGATCTTTAACTACCAGGCCCAGGGTGTGGTGCCGAACTGTCTGCTTCTGGATTTCATTTCTGAGTTTTCATTTTTATTTCTTTCTTTGGAGGCAGAAATTGGACATAAGACAATAGGAATGTTGGTCTCCTCCCTTATTGCCCCCCACCGGCTGTGAGAATCTCACTCAATAGTGGGAGTTCTCGCTTTCATTCTCACTACCCATGTCCTCTTTCAAGACAGATTGATAGTGAATCATACAGTACACCTGTGCTGAAGCATTTTGGTGAACTAAGGTAGTGATGAAGCTTTTTATCATTTGAAGAAGTACAGGTAGCAAACAAGGGAGCAGTAAGCAGGTTCCTATTACTATTATGACTCCTATTGTAAGAGTTTTAAATCCTCCTAGCACCGGAAACCATTTTCCAAACATGGCCCCAGGATCAAATCCATGCCACACTTGCATGGGCACATGTGCCCGTTATGTCGTATCTCTAGTTGTGTCTTCAACTACTTGCCCTTGATCATCTATGTCTAGACAGCAATTAGTAAGGTTAAATTTCCCACAGATCCCTCCTTCAGCCGCTAGCAAGTAGTAGAGAACCAATCTATTTCGATAGATAGCATTTCTCATCTGAGTTTCTTGCTAGGCCAGAATAGTCAAGGCTCTGCCAGTTTTATTAGTGATTATTTCTAAGACAACTTGTAACTGTATGATTCTGTTGATCATGTAATGGGGGTCTGGTACCCCATGAGCTGTCTTGTGCCCAGGTAGCAGGCCCATAATATTGTACGATTCTCTCAGAGGGTCATTCATCATCTTTCCAATTTCCTATAGCTGTGCTTCTCTTTTCTCAGGAAGTATAGACAAGGAAGCCCAGGAGTTTGCCTGTTTTTATGGGCAGGAGGAAGAAAGATGATTTAATAGTGTCAATAACACAACTACCTGCCCACTGGTCAGGTAATTTGGCATAAGCTCTTTGCCCACGCATCTAGTATAATCCAGTGGGGGCTGTCCAGTCCCAGTGGGACTCCGGGTGGGTCCACACGGTTTGCAACTTGGGTAATTTACTAAATGGATTTATCTTTGTGTGATTTGAACTCCACTGAGTGAGTGTTTTCGTGGTACCATCATACAGTTTCCGTCCCAGACAACTAAGTAGTCCTACGAGGTCAGCGAATTCTTTTCCTTCTCTAACTATGCAATATTGTCCAATAATTGAGGGTTTTAGGACCCAGAAATTACCAGGGTGATTCTTTTGAGCTGGGAATTCATCAGGAACTGGGTCTGTAGGTACTAATTCTCTGGATTCCCATGGCCATTGATCTCCTATTACAGTTCCTCCACATACATAACATGAAGTGACATTGTGAGACTGGGCTACATGATCAGCTAATTGCAAAAACAAATTTCTTGTTTTTCCTGGAATTAGTTCATTATAGAACATTAGTACATTTAGTTCATTATAGAAGGTTTGAAACACTGGCTCAGGAGAGCGTTTGTAAACTTCTTCTTACTCGAGGATCCAGTCTGGCCCCATCAATTCCTAAGGTCACACGTTCCCCTTTTTTCCAGTGGGGATTAAGGGGATTGGTTATTACTAGCTCTAAGGGGTTACACTGTCCCTTAGTACAGGAAGGGCCATTTTTTCCTTTCTGAAGGTGGACTGGATCCTTTTCATTTTTTTATCCAAGTGGCCCAAATGATACAAGACCAGTATCCACATTCATTTCCACACAGTCCTAATTCATGACAAATGTACTTATTTTTGGTCATATAGCCTTTTTCTCAACAAAAAGAGCCACATCCCCTTCCTAACTTATTGCTGTTAATGACAGCACGGGCATCAAATTTCAAGATTATGTGTTTGGGCACCCCTTTTTCTTCTGTTCTGGCCAATACTTTGCTTGTATCATTTATAAGTCCTGACCAGTCTCCAGTCCTTAATCTTATTTCAAAAACTGTGGACATGGGAGGCTCAGAGGGGTCATAACACACATCTGGTCGGTCGTTTCCTGGGCTACATACCTTGTAATGAGTGTCATTATATAAACATGTTCCTTTTAAAGTTCCTAGGCATTCATAGTAACTATAGAACAGAAAGATTGTTTTAACTTGTTGCCCTATCTCGGTAACCTGATGTATACACTGAGAGCAGTCCTCCATGCAGGGAAAATCAGTAGAAGTTTTTACTATACCAGTCCAAATTGTAAGGAAAATGAGTCCCATGATGATTCTCCTCATGCTTCAGCCATGCGTAGACCAGTCAGCTTCCGGGTGTGACTGGAGCAGGGCTTGTGGTCCTCCTCAGAGTCACTTTGCAGGGGTTGTCCGGGCTCGGTTTTGCCTCTCAGGTTTCAGCAGCTGTAGGTTTCACATGGCTGTGGTGGATCCAGGCTGGGATTTCTTTTACCTTTACAGCCATGGGGGTGGTCAGGAAGACGGTCTGAGGTCCTTTCCACGGTGGCCGCAAAGGGGCTACGTTCCAGTCCTTGATCCACATGCGATCTCCTGGAGAGAAAGGATGAACTGGGGAGAATAAGCTGATGGGACACCTCTCATTTACCCAAGTTAAGATTGTTTGTGTAATTTTTCCTAAAGCCTGTAGCTGTCGCTGTAATTCAATTTCACCTAACTCTCAGGGAGTGCCTGGAAGCTCCCGTAGTGTAGGAGGAGGCCTATGATACAGTATTTCATAAGGGGTGCATCTAATTTTAAACAATACCATAGGAAGGGCCTGTATCCACTTTAATCCTGTTTCCTGACATACTTTTCCTAAAATATTTTTGATAGTCTGATTCATTCACTCCACCTTTCTGGAACTCTGAGGTCAGTAGGCGATATGTAGCTTCCAAGTGATTCCTGATGCCTTTGCTGTCTTCTGTACCAAGTCAGCCACAAAGGTTGACCATTATCAGAGCTGATTCATAAGGGCAGTCCAAACCTTGGAATAAGCTCTCGGAGAAGCACACAGGTTACCTCGAGGCCTTTTCAGTTCGTGTTGGATAAGCCTCCATCCCCCCCCCCCAAAGTAAGGACACACAAGAAGCAGCAAATACTTTTTACCTCCACATTTTGGCATTTCTGTGAAATCCACCTGAAGATCCTCAAAAGGAGCCATTCCATAAGCTTGTGTGCCGAGCGAAACAGCGGGGCCTTGCCTTGCATTGTGCTGTCGCCAAGTAACACACCGTTGTGCTACTGCTTTGGCGAGGGCTGGCAAGTGTGAGACGTAGAAGTACCGGCTTAACAATTTTTCAAGTGACTCTTGTCCTAAATGAGTGGTTTCATGCATGGCCAATACGACTGTGGATCCCAGCAACTGCGGCACACCTACCCTCCTATCTGGCAGTATGATCCATCCTCCTTTTATTACTTGCCTTCTTCTGCGTGGAAGAAGTCTTTTTCTTCCTTAGAATAGGAAGGTACCAGGTCAGGTGTTTGAGGGAGTAAGGGGGCTGCTACCATTGCCCGGTAATGGGTAGATGCTGCTTTTCAAGTTTCTGAATCAGCTCGAGAGTTTCCTAAGACCACTGAGGTGGAGGCTCGCTGGTGTCCCATGCAGTGCATGACTGCCACCTTCTGAGGTTTCCACACTGCCTCTAATAGTTGTAGAATTTCTTCTTGATATGTTATGTCCTTTTCCCCAGACTTTAACAGGCCCTTTTCCTTATATAATGCTCCATGTACTTGGAGGGTTAGAAAGGCGTATTGAGAGTCAGTGTAGATGTTTACAGTCTTACCTTCACTGAGTTTTAGAGCCCAAGTTTAAGCAATGAGCTCAGCCTTCTGGGCTGAAGTGCCCTGTGGCAACGGTTTGGCTTCAATGACAGCATCCAAAGTTACCACCACCACATATCCTGCACATCTTTCTCCTTGTGGGTTGATGAAGCTGCTCCCGTCCGTGTATAACTCCAGTCTACTGATGCCCATGGCTGGTCTGAAAGGTCAGATCTGCTAGAATAGACTGAGTCCAGCACCTCTACACAGTTACTCTCAACCGGGCTCTCTGATTGAAGGTATTACAGACTTCAGTAGTTATGCGGAGATTTTCACATAGCAAGCTTTGGTACTCAGTTAACCTAGCATTTGTTAACCAATGATATCCTTTGGTATTCATCAAAGTTACCACAGCATGGGGGGGCCTTTATATTCAGGTTTTGCCCAAGGGTTAGTTTATCTGCTTCTTGAGCTAACAGGGCTGTTGCCGCCAGGGTCCTTAGACAAGGTGGCCAGCCTTTGGAAACCCCATCTAGTTGTTTTGAGAGACAGGCCACTGGCCTTGGCCAGGGGCCCACAGTCTGGGTTAAAACTCCAACTGCCATTTTTTCTCTTTCTGACACATAGAATGTAAAGGGCTTTGTCAAATCTGATAGTCCTAGGGCTGGAGCCAACATAAGTTTTTCTTTTAAGTTACAAAAAGCTTGCTGTTATAGAAGCCCCCATTCAAAACACTCCCAGTCGCTCCCCTTTGTAACCCCATACAAAGGTTTGGCTACTACTGCAAAGTTTGGAATCCATAATCTGCAAAACCCCACAGCTCCTAGGAATTCCCTTACTTGTCTTCTGGTTCTAGGTTCTGATAGGCTGCAGATGACCTGCTTTCTTTCTGACCCCAGGCTGCCCTCCCCTTTCCAAATAGTGAATCCCAGGTAGCATACCTGCTGTCTGCAGATCTGAGCTTTCTTCTTGGACACCTTATACCCGCAGTCCTCCAGGTGTCAAAGCAGGGCATCCACACTTTTGCACACCGGACTACCGTAGAGTGTTCCAACAGAAGGGTGTTCACGTACAGAAGCAAGACACAGCCTAGGTCTTTAGCAGGAAACTTTTGCAGGTCTCGAGCCAGGGCCTCCCCGAAGATAGTAGGGGAGTTCTTGAACCCTTCGGGAAGCCGGGTCCAAGTATGCTGAGTAGTGACACCTGACTCCAGATCTTCCCACTGAAAGGCAAGCAACTTCTGGCTCTCAGGAGCTAGTCTGATGCTAAAGAAGGCAACTTTTAAGTCCAGACACGTAAACCAGCTGTCCTCAACTGGCAACAGCCTTAACAATGTGTAAAGGTTAGGAAATTTTGTGTTCAGAGTCACTGTAGCTTGGTTGTCCAAGTACAAGTCCTGTACTGGCCGGTAATCCTTGGTCCCTGGCTTAGGGACTGGCAGGAGGGGGATGTTCCATGGAGATTAGCAAGGAACTATAATTCCATAGGCTTTCAAGTGCCTAAGATGAACCTGGATTCCTTCGAGAACTTCTCTGGGAGCCGGATGCTGCTTTTGTCTAATTGGTTGGGCTCCAGGCTTAACTTCTATGAGTATGGGGGCTTGGTTGACCACCAGTCCTAAAGGATTATCCTCTGCCCATACTCGGGGCTATCACTTAGCTAGAGCTGATTTTATCTCTTGGCCTGGCTCGGTTAGAAAAAGTCTCCATTCTTCTTCCTGGGGAACCATAGGGCCATGATAACTCCTGTTCCGGGTAACTTTAGCTGTAATGAGCTCTGTTTTGTAAAGGAGATGGTGGCTCTCAGCTTGCTAAGCAAGTCTCTTCCCAGCAAGGGCAAGGGACAGTCAGGCATGTGCAAGAACTGATGAACTATCCCACCAAGCAGGTCCGTGGTAGACAGAAAGCCTGCTTACTGGAAACTCCTGTTGCTCCGATTATGTCAATGGTTTTCTTGGATAAGGGGGTGACCAGGGTAGTTACTACTGAACGTTCAGCACCAGTATCGACCAAAAACTTAACATCCTTGCCCCCAATTGTAATCCTGACTGTGGGCTCCTTGGGGGCACTTGATCCCTGTCCCCTTCAGTCCAGTAGCCCTTCAGCCAGATTGAACAAAGCTCCCGCATCTTTATATGAGGCCTTTTGTTCTGAACCACCTTGCTTTTCTTTCAGTTGGAGGCACTTATCTTTCCAAGGTCCTATTTTCTTACAATAGGCACATTGGTTACGTTGCAATTGTGGGCGATTAGACTGGGTATTCTTCCCGGAACCCCCTTTCCCTCTCCTTTCAGGAGAATTCCCCTAATGGCCGTGGCCAGTAAGTCGGCGTTTCACCTAGCCTGGCGTACACCTTCCTTACGGCTTTCTCTGAAGCTTGTTGCATCTTTCTTCACAAACACTTGATTGGCTATTTCCAGTAACTGTGAGGTATTCTTACCCGCAAACCCAGACTGTTTCTGCAATTTTCTCCTGATATCTTCCGTGCTTTGACTAACTAAGGCCATGTTAATCATGCGCTGATTTTCAGGGCTATCTGGATCAAAAGGAGTGTACTTACGGTAAGCCTCACACAGTCTTTCATAGGATTGTGCTGGACTCTCCTCTTTTTCTTGGATGACCTCAAAGACCTTATTAACATTTGTAGCCTTTTGAGCCCCTTTCTTTAGACCTTCTATTAATGCCTCAAGGTACCGTCTTAGCCTCTCCATGTCTGGTCCCTTTTTCGGGTCCCACTGGTGGTCTGTTCCTGGCAGCTGAATTCTTATATGTTCTTGGGGGTTTTTGTAATTGGCTGGGACGTGATTCTTCAGCCACTTAGTTGCACCTGGAGCACCCTTCACCTTTCATCTGTATTAAAGAGGTACATGAGCAGCTGGTGGCATTTAGCTACCCCTAGTTGTCACGGAAATGGTCCGTGTATATGCTTGGGCTCCACAGGGTGTGTTTTATTTGACTGAAGTTCCTGAGACCCCCATTCTGGGGATGGCCCTGCCCCTTCCATGGAAGGAAGGAGCACAGGCTTAGAGAGGGCAAGAGGAAACTAGACAGATGGGCCTTGCTGGGCTTCCTCATTTGGTGTATGATTTGGGGAGGTTGAGGCCAGGCCCCCACTTGGATGGAAGGGGAATTTTCAGACTTTTCTCTCTGTCACTTGTGGCATCTATACTTCTCATATTTCCTTGATATAATTCTCAACTTAGAAATAAACAGTTAAAGAAAATCTTACCTAGTGAAACCAATCCCGAAAACACTGAAAAAGAAAGCTCATTATCGTGACATGAAATTATATACACATGGCCAGGCACAGTGGCTGACGCCTGTAATCCCAGCACTTTGGGAGGCCGAGGTGGGTGGATCACCTGAGGTCAGGAGTTTAAGACCAGTCAGATCAACATGGAGAAACCCCGTCTCTACTAAAAATACAAAATTAGCTGCTCATGGTGGGGCATGCCTGTAATCCCAGGTTCTCAGGAGACTGAGGCAGGAGAATCACTTGAATCTGGGAGGCGGAGGTTGCAGTAAGCTGATATCATGCCACTACACTCCAGCCCGGGCAAAAAGAGCAAAACTCTGTACAGTGATTTCTAAGAAATGGGACTGTATCGCTACTGGACTAGGACTGCCGTGATGTTCTCATGGTGAGACACTGCATGGGGCGATGTGTAGTGTGCGGACTCTGATCTTAGAGGTCAGATGTGGATGTTCCAGGATTCACCCAACTAGATTCCTGACTGATGAACGACCGGGTGGACTTTGGGGAACACGACTGAGAAATGGGTACTTAGGGAGTGTAAACTGGCCCCAGGACAGGAGGGGGTATGGTGCGAGCTCTCTTCTCGGTGAAATCCGTGCTGCGTCTGGGAGCATGGATTTCATGGACGTCGTTCCATTGTGACAGGAATTGCCACTCTGAGGTCGTGAGTCTGGAGTAGACTCTGAAACGCCATTGACTGGACTTCTGCCTTAGGTAGCTCCCACTTCCACCCCTAGCCTCCATCCACATGCCCGCACCCCTAGTCCTCTCTTCTCTCTGGGGGAATGGAAGTTCCAGATGATCCCATCGCAGAAACATAGGCTGTGTCCCCTGGGGTCTCTGGTGGACTAGTCACGGGCATCGCCTGAAGGACTCCCTGGTCTGAGAGGGATCAGGAAGAGGCCAGAGGGGGCGTGTTCCTCCACTGCCCCCCTCCCTAACCTCCACCCCGACCCAGAGCCATCCATCCTTCCCTTCTTTTCCGTGTTGACTGACACTTGCAAGCATGGTTGTCTTCCGTCATCACCTAGCGGCCACTGTTATTGAAAGCTGAGGTGGCACAGAGGGAGGTCTGGCTGACTTCACAGAGCCTGGGGCAACTGGTTTTTCTCCCTCCCTTTTGGAGGCCCCTCCCTCTCTCCTTCATTGCCTAGGGAACTTCCACCCTAGCGGGGATCCTATGTTTCTCTCATCAGCACTTTATTTTTCTTTGTTGGTTTCTTTAATCCGCATAGACTCTTCTATTTGGGCTTCATGAGGGGTCAGTTTAATTTTTAAGTCACTCCCCGGCCCCCCACGCCTCTTTACCTTAATTTAGTTAGTTAGGTGGGTTCCCCCAACCTCCCGCCTCCCACAACCCTGCTTGGAAACGTTCCAGAGCGACCTGGTGTTCCTCCGTCTTCTCACCTCCCTCACCCCTTGCCGGTGATCTCATTCTCACCAGGCTGACATTTGCATCTGTGGTCATCAGGCTTCATTCAGTGGCTGCAGTTTTTGAAGATGGGGGTGACACAGTCCCACTTTCCCAGAGGCAGCTTGGGCCGATGGCATAGCCCTTGACCAGCATGAGCAAGCGAGCAGGCGAGTCAGAATGCAGTTGTGGGTTTTTTCCCCCTTCACCCCACAGGCCTCCCTCCCTAGGAAAGCTGCATCCTGGCTGGGTCTCAATCACCTTTTATCACGATGTTTTATTCTCTCCTCCCTTTCTTAAGATTTCCAGAGATGATGCTTTGACTCGTGTTTGTTTGCTTGTTTCATTTTGCTTGGGTTTTTCTTTTTTCTTCTTTCTTTTCAGGTGAAGTAGAATTCACCAATTTTTTAGGAAGACATATATTTTCCCCAGGACGTGTTAGTGAAGGGGACCAGCCCCTCCACACCTGTGGGTGTTTCTCATCAGGTGGGACAAGAGACTGAGAAAAGAAACGAGACACAGAGATAAAGTATAGAGGAAGAAAAGTGGGTTCAGGAGACTGACGCTCAGCATACAGAGGACCCGTGCTGGCACTGGCACTCCTCTCTGAGTTCCCTCAGTATTTATTGATCCCTATCTCTACTATCCTGGTGAAGGAAATGTGGCAGGACTATAGGGTAATGGTGGGGAGAGGGTCAGCAGGAAAACATGTGAGCAAAGGTCTCTGTGTCATAAATAAGCTTGAGGAAAGGTGCTGTGCCTCAATGTGCGTGTAGGCCAGATTTGTGTTTGACTTTACATAAACATCTCAGTGCAGTAAAGAGCAGTATTGCTGCCAGCATGTCTCACCTCCAGCCATAAGGTGCTTTACTCCTCTCTCAGTAAATAGAATGTATGATCGGGGTCTTCTTCTTTCACTAACCCTCCTCAGCACAGACCCTTTATGGGTGTCAGGCTGGGGAACGGTGAGGTCTTTCCCTTCCCACAAGGCCATATCTCAGGCTGTCTCCATGGGGAGAAACCTTGGACAATACCCAGGCTTTTTTGGGCAGAGGTCTCTGAGGCCTTCCACAGTGCATTTTGTCCCTGGGTACTCAAGACTGGAGAATGGCGATGACTTTTACCAAGCATACTGCCTGCAAACACATTTTTACCAAAGCACATCCTTCACAGCCCTAAATCCATTAAACCTTGAGTCAATACAGCACATGATTTCTGTGGGCACAGGGTTGGGACTACGGTTACAGATTAACAGCATCTCAAGGCAGAAGAATTTTTCTTAATACAGAACAAAATGGAGTTTCTTATGTCTTCCTCTTTTTACATAGACACAGTAACAGTCTGATCTTTCTTTCCCCCACAGTTAGCTGCTATTTTCTTCTGTTGTTAACTAGTGCTTTTGTGAATCTCTCAACTATGGCGAGAACCAGTTGCTTTTGTTGTTGTTGTTTTCAAAGCATACCCTGGTCACCGTTTATGGCATCAAAGCATTATAAAATATGTGTAATTATTTCTTGAGTACCCCCTTCCTCTTCCTCTCTCTGTCTCCCTTTCTCTCTCTCTCTGCCTATCTCTGTCTGTCTCCATCTTTCTCTGTCTTGTGTCTCCCTGTCTGTCTCTCTCTCTCACTCTGTCTCTTTGCTTGTCTGTGTCTCTGTCACCTGTCTGTCTCTCTGTCTGTCTCTCTCTGCCTGTCTCTGTTTCTCTCTGTCTGTCTCTCTGTTTTCTGTCTTTCTCTCTTTCTTTATCTGTCTCTCTGTCTCTGTCTGTCTCTGTCCGTCTCTTTCTCTAACTGTCTCTCTCTGTCTCTTTCTCTGTCTGTCTTTCTCTTTCTGTGTCTTTTTCTGTCTCTGTCTCTCTTTGCCTTTCTCTGTCTCTCTTTTTCTGTCTTTGTATCTTTCTCTCTCTTTCTTCTCTCTCTGTCTCGTTCTCTTCCTCCCTCTCTTTTTTCTAAAATAAGCTCAGGTAGATCTCATCGAATCCATTACCAAGGCCTGAATTCTTAACTTTAAAAAATCCCATGTTTAATCTCCATACAAAATCTTGTACAAAACTATCAAGTTGATTTTTGGGCTTGGATACCTCATAGATATTACATATTAATAAAGATTCAACCCTAAGATCTGGGTTTGCTTCTCCCTCAGCTCAGCTGTGCAAGGGAGCCAGTGGTTCCCTTGCAGCTTCCACAGAGCAAGACTCCATCTTAAAAAAAAAAAAAAAAAAAATCACAACTCCTTACCAGGAAGGGAACAAAACTGGATGGAGAATGAGTTTGAGGAATTAACAGAAGTAGGATTCAGAAGGTGGGTAATAACAAACTCCTCTGAGCTAAAGGACCATGTTTTAACCCAATGCAAGGAAGCTAAGAACCTAGAAAAAAGCTTAGATGAATTATCAGACTTACTGTCTCGATAAATCATACCTCTGTTCACCTACAATGCTGGGAGGATTTTCTCAATCTGTATCTCCCCATGTCCTAAACAACTCATGACCAAGCCTTGTCCGTTCTGTCTTAATATGTATCTCCAAACACTTCTCTCCATTTCCAAAACTACCCATTTCAAAGAGCCAGTGGTTCCCTTGCAGCTTCCACAGAGAAAGACTCCATCTTAAAAAAAAAAAAAAAATCACAACTTCTTACCAGGAAGGGAACAAAACTGGATGGAGAATGAGTTTGAGGAATTAACAGAAGTAGGATTCAGAAGGTGGGTAATAACAAACTCCTCTGAGCTAAAGGACCACGTTTTAACCCAATGCAAGGAAGCTAAGAACCTAGAAAAAAGGTTAGATGAATTGTTAACTAGGATAGTCTGTTTAGAGAAGAATATAAATGACCTGACAGAGTTGAAAAACACAGCACGAGAGTTTCATGAAGCATACACAAGTATCAAAAACTGAATCAATCAAGTGGAAGAAAAAATATCATAGATTAAAAATCAACTTAATGAAATAAAACAAGAAGACAAGATTAGAGAAAGAAGACTAAAAAGGAAAGAACAAAGCCTCCAGGAAATATGGAACTATGTGAAAACACCAAACCTAGATTTGATTGGTGTACTCAAAAGTGACAGGGAGAATGGAACCAAGCTGGAAAACACTGTTTAGGATGTTATTCAGGAGAACTTCCCCAACCTAGCAAGACAGGCCAACCTTAAAATTCAGGAAATATAGAGAACACCACAGAGATAGTCCTCAAGAAGAGCAACCCCAAAACACATACATAATCGTCAGATTCACCAAGGTTAAAATGAAGAAAAAAGTGTTAAAGAAAGCCAGAGAGAAAATTCGGGTCACCCACAAAGAGAAGACATCAGACTAATGTGGTGAGGTGTTTGGTTTTTCACTATAGATCTTAATGGGCTCCGAAGTGTCCCTTCGTAGATTCTACAAGAAGAGTGTTTCCAACTGCTAAATCAAAAGAAAGGTTTAATTCTGTGAGATGAACCTACACATCAAAAAGTGGTTTCACAGATGCTTCGTTTATATTTTTTATCATGGGAAATTCTATTTTTCCGTATAAGCTTTAATGGGTTCTGTAATGTCCCTTTGTAGATTCTACAAAAAAGAATTTTTCAAACCTATTGAATAAAAGGAAAGGTTTACCTCTGTGAGATGAATGAATACATCACAAAGCGGTTTCACAGATAGCTTATTTCTACTTACTATTGTGGGATATTTTGTTTTTCATTACAGGCCTCAATGACTCTGAAATGTCCCTTCCTAGATTCTAAAAAAGGAGTGTTTCCAACCTGCTGAATCAAAAGAAAGGTTTAACTCTGTGAGATAAATCCACACATCTGAAAGCAGTTTCACAGATAGCTTGTTTCTAGTTTTAATCTCCAAATATTTGTTTTTTCACTATAGGCCTCAATGGACTCTGAAATGTCCCTTCATAGATTCTACAAAAAAAGTGTTTCCAACCTGCTAAATCAAAATAATGGTTTATCTTTGTGAGGTGAATTCACACATCACAATGCAGTTTCAAAGATAGACTCTTTCTCATTTTTATTGCGGGATATTCGTTTTTTTCACAATATACCTCAATGGGCTCCAAAATGTTCCTTTTCAGGGTCTACTAAAAGAGTGTTTTCAACCTGCTGAATCAAAAGAAAGGTTTACTTCTGTGAGATGAATCCACACATTGCATAAAGGCTTTATAGAGGGCTTGTTTCTAGTTTTTGTTTGTTTGTTTGTTTGTTTGTTTTAATGGAGTTTTGCTCCTGTTGCCCAGGCTGGAGTGTAATGGCACAATCTCTGCTCACTGAAACCTCCGCCTCCTTAATCCAAGCAATTCTCCTGCCTCAGCCTCCCAAGTAGCTGAGACTACAAACATGCACCAGAATGCCTGGCTAAGTTTGTATTTTTAGTGGAGACCAAGTTCCTCCATGTTGATCAGGCTGGCCTCAAACTCCCAATCTCAGGTGATCTGCCCACCTTAGCCTCCTAAAGTGCTGGGGTTACAGGTGTGAGCCACAGCACCCGCCCTTGTTTCTAGTTTTTATTGTGGGATATTAAGTTTTTCACAATAGGCTTCAATGGGCTTCGATATGTCCCTTCATAGATTCTATTTAAAGACTGTTTCTGACCTGCTGAATCAAAAGAAAGGTTTAACTCTGTGAAATTAATCCAAACATGGCATAACAGTTTCACAGATAGGCTGTTCTAGTTTGTATTGAGGGATATTTCGTTTTTCACTAGAGGCCTCCATTGGCTCTGAAATGTCCCTTCATAGATTCTACAAGAAGAGTGTTTCCAACCTGCTGAATCAAAAGAAAGATTTAACTCAGTGAGATGAATCCACATATTGCAAAGCGGTTTCACAGATAGCTGCTTTCTGGGGTTTATCGTGGGATATTCAGTTTTTCACTATAGGCTTCAATGGGCTTCAAAATATTCCTTAGTAGATTCTACAACAACAGTGTTTCCAATGTGTTGAATCAAAGAAAGGTTTAACTTTGTTAGATGAACTCACACATCAATAAGCGGTTTCCCAGGTAGCTTGTTTCTAGTTTTTATCATGCGATATTGTGTTTTTCACTATAGTTCTCGAAGGGCTTCAAAATGTCCCTTAGTAGATTCTACAAGAAGAGTGTTTACAGCCAGCTGAATCCAAAGAATGGCTTAACTCTGTAAGATGAATCCACGAATAACAAAGCAATTTTACAGATATCTTGTTTCTAGTTTTTATCATGAAATATTCAGTTTGTCACTATACACCTCAATGGGCTCCAAAATATTCCACTGTATATTCTACAAACAGAACGTTTCCAATCTGTTGAATGAAGAGTAAATTTTAACTCTGTGCAATCATTACACACATCATAAAATGGTTTCACAGAAATTTTGTTTCTAGTTTTTGTCACAGGATATTTGGTTTTTCACTATGGGCCTCATAGGGCTTTGAAATGTCCCTTTGGAGATTCCACAAAATAAGGTTTCCCAACTTGCTGAATCAAAAGAAAGGTTTAACTCTGTGAGTTGAATCCACACATCACAAAGTAGCTTCACAGATAGCTTCTTTCTAGTTCTTATCGTGGGATATTCGGTTTTTCACTATAGGCATCAGAGGGCTCCTAAATACCCCTTCACAGATTCTACAAAAAGAGTGTTTCCAACCTGCTGAATCAAAAGGAAGGTTCAACGTTGTGAGCTAAATTGACACATGCAAAGTGGTTTCACAGATAGCTTCTTTCTCGTTTTTATTGGTGATATTCCACATTTCAGTATAGGCCTCTTCCAAGAAGCTTTAAAGTGTTCATTAGTAAATTCTATACATACAGTGTTTTCAACCTACTGAATCAAAAGAAATATTTAGCTCTGTGAAATGAATCTGCACATCACAAAGCAGTTTCCCAGTTAGTTAAATTATTTCCAGTTTTTGTTTGTTTGTTTTTACGGGATATTCCATTTTTTACTATAGGCCTCAATGGGTACCGAAATGTCCCTTTGTAGATTCTTCCAAAAGAGGGTTTCTGATATGCTGAATCAAAGGAAAGGTTTGGCTCTTTGAGATGAATCCACACATCACAAAGCAGTTTCACAGATAACTTCTTTCTAGTTTTTATCATGGGATAATCTGTTTTTCACTATAGGCCTCAATGGGCTCCAAAATGTCCCTTCAAAGATTCTAGAAAAAGAGTGTTTTCAACATGCTGAATCAAAAGAAAAGTTTAATTCTGTGAGATGAATCCACACCTTTCAAAGTGGTTTAACATGCCGGGCGCGGTGGCTCACGCCTGTAATCCTAGCACTTTGGGAGGCCGAGGCAGTGGATCACCTGAGGTCGGGAGTTCAAGACCAGCCTGACCAACATGGAGAAACCCCGTCTCTACTAAAAATACAAAATTAGCCAGGCGTGGTGGCATATGCCTGTAATCCCAGCTACTCGGGAGGCTGAGGCAGGAGAATCGCTTGAACCCAGGAGGCGGAGGTTGCGGTGAGCCGAGATCACGCCATTGCACTCCAACCTGGGCAAAAAGAGCAAAACTCCATCTCAAAAAAAAAAAAAAAGTGGTTTAACAGATAGCTTCTTTCTAGTTTTCATTGCAGCATATTCGATTTTTTTTACTATAGGCCTCAATGGGTACAAAATGACTCTTTGTAGACCCTACAAAAAGAGTAATTCCAACTTGTTGAATCAAAAGCAAAGTTTCACTCTTGGAGATGAATCCACACATCGCAAAGCAGTTTCACAGATAGTATCTTACTAGTTATAATTGTGAGATATTCAGTTTTTCACAACAGTCTTCAATGGACTGTGAAATGTCCCTTTGTAGATTCCACAAAAAGAGTGTTTCTAACCTGCTGAGTCAAAAGAAAAGTTTATTTCTGTGATATTAATCCACACATCACAGAGTGGTTTCACAGATAGCTTCTGTCTAGTTTTTTTCACGGAACATTCAGTTTTTCACTATATGTCTCAATGGGTTCCGAAATGTCCCTATGCAGATTCTTCAAAAAGACTTTCACCAATCTGTTGAATCAAAAGAAATGTTTATCTCTGTGAGAAGAATCCACATATCTTGAAACAGTTTCATAGTTGGCTAATTTCTAGTTTTAATCATGAGATATTCTGCTTTACACTGTAGGCCACAATAGGCTCTGAAATTGATCTCTACAAAAAGAGTGTTTCAACCTAAATTAAAGGAAATATTTAACTCTTTGAGATAAATCCACACATTGCAAAGCGGTTTCACAGATAGCTTCTTTCTACTTTTTATTATGAGATATTCAATTTTTCACTGTAGGCCTCAATGAGTTGCTAAATGTTCCTTTGTAGATTCTAGAAAAAGAGTGTTTCCAACCTCTTGAATCAAAATAAAGGTTTAACTCTGTAAGATGCATCCAGACATCAAAAGAGGTTTCACAGATAGTTTTTACTAGTTTTTATTGTGGCATATTTGGTTTTACAATGTTGGTCTCAATAGGCATTGTAATATCCTTTTGTTTATTCTACAAAAAGAGTGTTTCCAACCTGCTGAATCAAAAGAAAGGTTTAGCTCGTTGATATGAATCCACACCAAGCAAAGTGATTTCACTAATAGCTTCTTTCTAGTTTCTATTGCAGGATATTTGGTTTTTTTTTTGCTATAGGCGTCAATGGGATCTGAAATGTCCCCTTGTAGATTGTACATAAATAATTTTTGCAACCTCCTGAATCAAAAGAAAGGTTTAACTCCGTGAAATGCATCCACACATCACAAAGCAGTTTCACACATAGTTTCTTTCTAGTTTTAATCATGGGATATTTCGTTTTACAATGTTGGTCTCAATCAGCTTTGAAAAGTCCCTTCATAGGTTCTACAAGAAAAGTGTTTCCAACCTGCTGAATCAAAAGAAAGGTTTAGCTCTGTGAGATGAATCCATACCTAATAAAGTTGTTTTAATGATAGCTTTTTTCTAGTTTCTACAGTGGGATATTCAGTTCTTTACTATAGACCTCAATGGGTTCTGAAACCTCCCTTCATAGATCTAAAACAAGAGTGTTTCCAACCTTCTAAATCTAAAGAAAGGTTGAACTCTGTGAAATGAATCCACACACTGCAAAATTCTTTCACAAATAGCTTCTTTCTAGCTTTTATTGTGGGATATTCAGCTTTTCAACATAGACGTAAATGCGATTTGAAATGTTTCTTTGTAGATTCTGCAAAAAGATTTTTCACCCTGCTTAATCAAAGGAAAGTTTTAACTTTGTGAGAAGAATTCCCACAACAGAAAGTGGTTTCACAGATAGCTTCTTTCTGGTTTTTATCCTGGGATATTTGGGTTTACCACTAGAGGCCTCAATGATCTCTGAAATATCCTTGTGTATATTCTACAAGGAGAGTGTTTCCAACCAGCTGAATCAAAATAAAGGTTTAACCCTGTGAGATGAATGCAGAAATCACAAAGGAGTTTTGCAGATAGCTTCTTGCTAGTTTTTATCATGGGAATTTCGGTTTTTTACTATAAGCCTCAACGGGCTGTGGAATGTCCTTTTGTAGATTCTACAAAAAGAGTGTTTCCAGCCTGCCGATCAAAAGAAATGTTTAACTCTGGAAGATGAATCCGCACATCACAGGCGGTTTCAAAGATAACTTCTTTCTAATTTTTATTGCAAGATATTCGGTGTTTCACAGTAGGCCTCAATGGGCTCTGAAATGTCCCTTCATTAATTCCATGGGACGAGTCCACACATCACAAAGCTGTTTCATAGACAGAATCATTCTTGTCTCTATTGTGAGATATTCAGTTTTTCAATATAGGTCTCAATAAGGTCTGAAATGTCCCTTCATAGACTTTACAAAAACAGTGTTTCCTACCTTGTATATCAATAGAAAAATTTAACACTGTGATATTTATCCACACATAGCAAAGTGCTTTTACAGATAGTTGCTTTGTAGTTTTTCTCATCAGGTTATTCAGTTTTTTACTATAGGTCTCCATGGGCTTTGAAATGTCACTTTGTACATTTGGCAAAAGGAGATTTTTCTAACTTGCTTAATGAATAGAAAGTTATAACTCTGTGAGATGAATCCACACATTGCAAAGTGGCTTCACAGATTTCTTCTTTCTAGTTTTTTTCATGGGATATTTGGTTTTTCACTGCAGGCCTCAATGGGCTTCAAAATGTCCTTGCATATATTCTGCAAAGAGAGTGTTTCCAACCTGCTGAGTTAAAATAAAGGTTTAACCCTGTGAGATGAATACACACTTTGCAAAGCGGTTTCACAGATAGCTTCTTTCTAGCTTTCATCATGGGATATTTTGTTTTACAATGTTGGTCTCAATCGGATTTGAAATGTCCCTTTGTAGATTCTACAAAAACAGTGTTTCCAACCTGCTGAATCTAAGGAAATATTTAGCTCTGTGAGACAATTCACACCTCACAAAGGGGTGGGTCTCAGGAGGAACACTGATTCCCTCACCCCAGGAACACCAGGAAGTGCAGGATTAGACCTCCCAGTCAGAGAAAGAATTACTTTAGTTGGAGGAGACAAACCTGCTTGAGAAATTCAAGTAATTTTAATGTCACAAGATCTTTGGGTTTTTGAACTGGGAGACTATATTGCTCAATTATTGCTTATTCCCTGCAAATTACACCCTTTCCCATGAAAGGACACACAAGGAAATAAAAGGTTTGGGGGCACAACTACACGGGAAATCTATCACAATGTATAGCCTCTAACATACCCACCTGTGTAGTACAAATTAAAGGAAAGAAATTTTATGGGCTTAAGAACACAGGAACTATTGTGTCGGTAATATCCAGTAAATACTGGTCCACAGCATGGCCTCTCAGACTAACCTCTACATCCCTAGTGGGAGTAGGAGCAGTTCATAGCATTCAACAAAGTGATGAGATTTTACCTTGTCTTGATCTGGATGGACAATCATGTACTTTCCAGTCTTATATGGCAAATATACCTATCCATTTATGGGGTTGAGACTTACAGCATGGAATTTGAGACTTACTAAAGAAAACTTTAATAACCCAGGATTTAAAATGTTGAAGGACATGGGATATCAGCGTGGGAAAGGTTTGGGAAAATTCCTACAATGAAACCATAACCTGATATCAATATCAATACTGATATCAATAATCGGAAATACAGGTTAAACCCTGCAAGGAGATTCTTCATTAGATTCCCTGTGGCAATTAACCAAAGAGGCAGAAGTTGAGTTACAACGTGTAGAACAGATGCTTTAGCAATGGCATGCCTCCAGGCTACAACCACAAAAACCTTTGCTTTCACTATCCCTCAGACAAAATTATGCAGTTTTATGAACTCCATTCTTTCATTCTTCCTGTGATTACTCATCACAGGCCTATTCCGGGTGGCCAGACTTTTTCTACTGATGGTTCTTCCAAAGGTCGTACAGCTAGTTATGGACCTAAGCATACTCAAACCATAATGACCTCTGGGATTTCAGCTCAATGCTCAGAGTCGATTGCAGTCATTCAGGTTTTACGGCTCATAACCTCAGATCCTATCAACATTGTCTGTGATTCAGCTTATGTTGTAAATATATCCAGTCACATAAAAACTGCTACAATTAAATGTACCCCAGAACCAGAACTGCCTAATTTGTTTCTAAGAATTCAGCAAGCTCTGCACTCCCGTGCAACTCCTTTTCATATTTCTCATATTTGCTTTCACACACAACTTCCTGGACCACTATCTCTAGATAATGATAAAGCAGATAAATTGATTGGTTCTGTGTTTCAGCAAGCTCAAGTCTCTCATGTGCTACTGCACTAAAATACTTTCGCTCTTACTTGCATGTTTCATTTGTCTCACAGCCAAGCTAGGGCTATAATACAAGCCTGTCCTACTTTCCAGCATGTTCCTGGAGCCACACCTATAGGAGGTTGTAACCCGCGAGGTTTGGCTCCAAGTAAAATCTGGCAAATGGATATTACACATATTGCAGCCTTTGGCAAACTTAGCTATATTCATATGACTATAGACATTTATTCTCATCTGCCACAAGCTACATGTCAAACAGGTGAGACAGCTGGTCATGTATGGTGAAATTGACTGTCGTCATTTGCTCATATGGGAATCCCTGAGCAATTAAAAACTGACATTGGACCCGCTTATACTAGTCATGCTTTTCAAAATTTCTTACAGATTTGGGCTATAACTCACAAAACAGGAATTGCTGACGACTCTTGAGGACCAGGAATTGTAGAGCAGGCACATCAAACATTACAACGCATGTTGAAAAAACAAAAAGGAGGGATAGGAGACCAGTTACTACCTCAAACAAAACTACACTTAGCCTTATTTACTTTAAATTTTTTGACTCCTGGTATGGATGGTAAGAATCCAGCAGAAAGACATTGGCAAGTGTTAGAGGAAACGAGGAAACTTTATCCAAAAGTGTTATGGAAATCCCTGGAAGAAGTCCAATGGAAAGGTCTGGTGGATTTACTGACGTGGGAATGAGGGTACACTTGTATTTTTACAGGAGATGGACAAACTGTGTGGATGCCCTCAAGGTGCGGGCGACCATGGAACAGGAGACTGGAGGAACCCAGGGTGGCCAACCATGGGCCAGTCCTTCTGGTATGAGCCATGAGCCAGTTGAACCTGAGTGGGAAGACAGAGAGAAGGCCAACCAGAGTAAGGATGACATCAACCCCCATAACCTGGGGGCAACTCAAGAAAACCAAACTACTGGAGCATCAAGACCAGGCAAAAATCCCTGATTCCACGTTCTTGGCCATGTTAGCCATAAAGTCCTGTGCGGTATGTTTTCCCTGTGCAGAGGCAAAAACATATTGGGCATATGTTCCCAATAGCCCAGTAGTACGACCTATACTTTGGAGTGACAGTCCTCCTGAAATCTATCATGGTCAGGAAGTGTGGGCTCTAGGACCCCTAACTCCCCCTGACATAGAACAGTTAGACTCTCAGAACAATGTAATTAATTATACTGCCCCACTGGAAGGACTTTCCTTGTGTATCACTACAAAGACAACACTCAACCATAGCTGTCTCATAATTCAAGCTCAAGGATTGTTGAGTCACTATGGAAAAGTCATGTACCTATTAAGTCTTGGTTCTATTAATGTAACTGGTGTGCTAACCATTCCCAGCCCAATCACCCCAATGGTGCTCACTATATGGAATGGTTTCCCTTCAATTTTTCCTACCCACCTCCGTGGACCCAGTGTCTTAGCCCACTGGCTAGAAAATAATCTATGTTAACTGGAGACATTGTGGATTCGGGACCAAAAGGTCAACTATATGGCAAAGATGAAAATCAGAAATCATGGCACAAACTTCGCTGGCATTGGTGGCAAGCTTTTAATGCTTCTTCTTTATACCACACAGGGATCCAATCCCAGCCTGCTGCCCAGGTTGCTTGGCACAGAGCAGGTTTTAGCCCGCCTCTTCCTCAGTGTCATTATTAAGGGAGGAAAGGACAAATCCAAGAGATGCTGTGGAAGGCATCACTCTCATTTATGAATGGCCGCATCTGGATTGGGATACTATCCAATAATAGCAATAGTAAGCAACACAGTTTTAATATTACATTTGTAAAGAATATCACTACTCAATTACGGTTAGTGTTTTTAATCCTTATGTCTTTTTGGCAGCTAAGAAGGATCAGCTCCAGGTAAACAACACACAATAGACCTGTAAATCTTGCCATTAATATCACTGCACTAATCATAGCACATTGCAAACATATAATATCTCTACTTTGATAATTTTGGGTTGCAACCCTGGGCTATGGCTTCCAGTTAATCTGTGGGAGGCTTTGGCTGCCATGCCTGCTTTTCACTTCATGAAACTTCTTCTAACTCAATTGACTCATCGTGTCCATATAGCCTTAGGCACGATAAGTTTTGTTATTATTTCCTCGGTCACAATAGCTTCTGTTGTGTGGCTATTCTGCAGCTTTGTGTGGATCTATTCAAACAGCTCAGTAGGTGGAGAACTAGACACATACAGCCAACTAAGCATGGCTACTTCAGAATAAAATTAACACTGAGTTGCAAACTGAAGTGGCAATGTTGAAATCCATGATTCTATGGTTAGGAGAACAAGTACAAAGCTTGCTATTGCAACAGCAATTATGCTGTCCTTTTAATCACACTCACATTTTGTGTAATCAATTTAGAAAGTAACCAAAGCGAGTACCCATGAAACCTTGTGAAATCCCATTGGCAGGGAGCTTTCACACCCAACATCACCTTAGATATTGGTGAATTACAAAACAAAATTCGTGATTTAAATAAGCAAACTCAAGAGTTTCAGCCTTTTTTAGAAGACTGGACTGAATTCCAGCAAGGCCTGGAGAGCATCAATCCTTGGACCTATCTAAAGCACCGCATTAACATCTCATGTGTAGTTCTTGGAGCAATGCTGTTCTGTTTCCGTTTTCTGTTCATAGTCTGTAAAATTGGATGGACTGCCAATCAGAAAATGAGAGTTGCCCAACCTGGACTTACATTTATTCAATTAACATATAAACAGAAAGGGAGAAATGTAGGGAGCTGAAGACCTGTGGGTTATTTCACTAAAGCAAACTGTTTATCATGAATGCAGGATGTGGGCAAACTCACATCTGCACCTGCCACCAGAAAGTATACTGAGTGCAATCACTCCCTGGCACCATGCTCCTTGAGGTTAAATACAAGAATATCTAGAGACAACTGTTCAGAGAATGCAGACTTGCAGGCCAACAGTGAGTAAAGCATCTGACTGACAACCACCGCCCTTCTCCCTATCTCCTTTACTCAATAAATAAGAAGGGCTCAAAAAGCTCAGAGCCCTTGTTCGCTAGAAGCAAGGAGTCCTCTGACCCCTTGTTCCAAATATATTCTTTTTTCTTTATCTTTATTCCCGTGTTCATCCCCCTTTGTTCAGTCCAACAGGGATTGGAGCCGGGGGGGATTCCAAAATGTCCCTTGACAGATAATACAAAAAGAGTGTTTTCAACCTTCTGGATCAAAAGAAAGCTTTAGCTCTGTGAGATAAATCCACACATTGCAAAGTGAGTTCACATATAGCTTATTTCTAATTTTCAATGTGGGATATTGGGTTTTTTCCTATAGATCTCAATGGGCTCTGAAATGTACCTTCGCAGATTCTGCAAAAATAGTCTTTCCAACTCACTGAATCAAAGATACGTTTAGCAGTGTGAGATGAATCCACACATCACAAAGTGGTTTCACAGATGGTTTCTTTCTAGTTTTTACTGTGGGATATTCTGCTTTTCCCTATAGACTTCAATGGACTCAGAAATATCCTTTCACAGATTCTACACAAAGAGTGTTTCTGACTTGCTCAATCAAAGGAAAGGTTTAACTCTGTGAGATGAATAAACACATCACAAAACACTTTCACTGATAGCTTCTTTCTAGTTTTTATCTTGGGATATTCTTTTTTTCCCTATATGTCTCAATGGGCTCTGAAATGTTCCTTTGCAGATTCTACACAAAGAGCGTTTCTGACCTACTCAATCAAAGAAAAGGTTTGGCTCTGTGAAATGAATCCGTACATCTGAAAGTAGTTTCACAGATGGCTTCTTTCTAGTTTTTAATCACAGGACATTCAATTTTTCCTATTGGTCTCAATGGGTTCTGAAATTTCTCTCCACAAACTCTTTAAAAAGAGCATTTCCCCTTCAGAGATTCTACAAACAGAGCATGTCCAACCTGTTGAATCAAAAGAAAGGTTTAATTCTGTGAGATAAATTCACAGATTGCAAAGCAGTTTCACAGATATCTTCTTTCTAGGACTTCTGGTGGAATTAAATTTTTCTGTAGGCCTCAAAGGCTCTGAAATGACTCTTTGCAGATTAAACAAAAATAGTTTTTCCAACCTGCTGAATTAAAAGAAAGGTTTAAATTCTGTGAGATGAATTTACACATCACAAAGCGGTTATATAGAAAGCTTCTTTCTAGTTTTAAGGCAAGATATTCTGTTTTTCTTTACAAACCTCAATGGGCTTTGAAATATTTCTTTGCAGATTCTACAAATAGAGTGTTTCCAACCTGCCAAATCAAAAGAAAGGTTTAACTCTGAGAGATGAATACACACATCACAAAGCAGTTTCACATATAGCTTATTTCCAGTTTTTATTGTGGGATATTTGATTTTTCCCTATAGGCCTCAATGGACTCAAAAATGTTTCTTCACAGATTCTACAATAAGATTGTTTCCAACTGGCTGAATCAAAAGAAAGGTATGCCTCTTTGAGATTAATCCACACATCACAAAGTGGTTTCACAGATAGCTTCTTTCTAGTTTTTATCACAGGATATTTGTTTTTCATATAGGCCTCAATGGACTCAAAAATGTTTCTTCACAGATTCTACACAAAGAGTGTTTTCAACCTGCTGAATCAAAATAAAAATTTCGCTCTGTGAGGTGAATCCACACATTAGAAACAGGTTTCACAAATAGATTCTTCCCAGTTTTTATCATGGGATATTCAGTGTTTTCCTTTGGGATGCAATAGGCTCTGAAATGACCTTTTGAAGATTCTCCAACCTCCTGAATCAAAAGGAAAATTTAACCCTGTGAGTTGGAACCACACATTGCAAAGTGGTTTTACAGACAGTTTCTTTCTAGTTTTTAAGATGGGATATTTGTTTTTTCCCTATAGACATCAATAGGCTCAAAATGGCTTTTCCCAGATTCTACAATAAGAGTGTTTCTTCCTGCTGAATTTTTTAAAAATTTTAATCTATCAGATGAATCCACACATCACAAAGTGGTTTCACAGATGGTTTCTTTCTAGTTTTACTGTGGGATATTCTGCTTTTCCTATAGACTTCAATGGACTCAGAAATATCCTTTCACAGATTCTACACAAAGAGTGTTTCTGACTTGCTCAATCAAAGGAAAGGTTTAACTCTGTGAGATGAATAAACACATCACAAAACACTTTCACTGATAGCTTCTTTCTAGTTTTATCTTGGGATATTCTTTTTTTCCCTATATGTCTCAATGGGCTCTGAAATGTTCCTTTGCAGATTCTACACAAAGAGCATTTCTGACCTACTCAATCAAAGAAAAGCTTTGGCTCTGTGAAATGAATCCGTACATCTGAAAGTAGTTTCACAGATGGCTTTTCTAGTTTTTAATCACAGGACATTCAATTTTTCCTATTGGTCTCAATGGGTTCTGAAATTTCTCTCCACAAACTCTTTAAAAGAGCATTTCCTTCAGAGATTCTACAAACAGAGCATGTCCAACCTGTTGAATCAAAAGAAAGGCTTAATTCTGTGAGATAAATTACAGATTGCAAAGCAGTTTCACAGATATCTTCTTTCTAGGACTTCTGGTGGAATTAAATTTTTCTGTAGGCCTCAAAGGCTCTGAAATGACTCTTTGCAGATTAAACAAAATAGTTTTTCCAACCTGCTGAATTAAAAGAAAGGTTTAAATTCTGTGAGATGAATTTACACATCACAAAGCGGTTATATAAAGCTTCTTTCTAGTTTTAAGGCAAGATATTCTGTTTTTCTTTACAAACCTCAATGGGCTTTGAAATATTTCTTTGCAGATTCTACAACAGAGTGTTTCCAACCTGCCAAATCAAAAGAAAGGTTTAACTCTGAGAGATGAATACACACATCACAAAGCAGTTTCACATATAGCTTATTTCCAGTTTTTATTGTGGGATATTTGATTTTTCCCTATAGGCCTCAATGGACTCAAAAATGTTTCTTCACAGATTCTACAATAAGATTGTTTCCAACTGGCTGAATCAAAAGAAAGGTATGCCTCTTTGAGATTAATCCACACATCACAAAGTGGTTTCACAGATAGCTTCTTTCTAGTTTTTATCACAGGATATTTGTTTTTTCATATAGGCCTCAACGGGCTCTGAAATGTCTCTTTGCAGATTCTACACAAAGAGTGTTTCCAACCTGCTGAATCAAAATAAAAATTTCGCTCTGTGAGGTGAATCCACACATTAGAAACAGGTTTCACAAATAGATTCTTCCCAGTTTTTATCATGGGATATTCAGTGTTTTCCTTTGGGATGCAATAGGCTCTGAAATGACCTTTTGAAGATTCTCCAACCTCCTGAATCAAAAGGAAAATTTAACCCTGTGAGTTGGAACCACACATTGCAAAGTGGTTTTACAGACAGTTTCTTTCTAGTTTTTAAGATGGGATATTTGTTTTTTCCCTATAGACATCAATAGGCTCAAAAATGGCTTTTCCCAGATTCTACAATAAGAGTGTTTCTTCCTGCTGAATTTTTTAAAAATTTTAATCTATCAGATGAATCCACACATCACAAAGTGCTTTCACACATAATTTCTTTCTAAATTTTATCACGGGATTTTTGGTTTGTCCCTTAAAAATTTATTTGGATTTAATAGGTTGGAAACACTCTTTTGGTGCAATCTGAAGATAGACATTTTGAAGCTCAGTGAGACCTACAGAGAAAAACAGAATATCCAGTGATATAAACTAGAAAGGAGCTATCTGTGAAACTGCTTTGTGATGTATGGATTCAGCTTACAGAGGCAAACCTTTCTTTTGATTCAGCAGGTTGGATACACTCTTTTTATATAATCTGGGAAGGGACATTTTGGAACCCATAGAGGCCTATAGTGAAAAACAGAATATCCTGCAATAGCAAGTACAAATAAGCGATCTGTGAAACTGCTTTGTGATGTGTGGATTCAGCTAATAGAGTTAAACCTTTCTTTTGATTCAGCAGGTTGGAAACACTCTTGTTGTAGAATCTGTGAAGGGACATTTCAAAGCACACTGAGGCATATAGTGAAAAACTGAATATCCTGTAATAAAAACTATAAAGAAGCTATCTGTGAAACTGCTTTGTGATGTGTGCATTCAGCTCACAGAGATAAACCTTTCCTTTGATTCAGCATGCTTGAAACAGTCTTTTTGAACAATCTGCAAAGGGACATTTCAGAGCCCACTGAGGCTCACAGTGAAAAACCGAATATCCCACTATATAAACTAGAAAGAAGTTATCTATCAAACTGCTTTGTGATGCGTGAATTCTGCTCACAGAGTTAGACTGTTGATTTGACTCCTCAGGTTGGAAACACTCTTTTTGTAGAATCTGCCAAGGGACGTTTTGGAGCACAGAGAGGTCTATAGTGAAAAATTGATTATCCCATGATAAAAACTAGAAAGAAGTTATCTGTGAAACTGCTATGTGATGTGTGAATTCAACTCACAGAGTTAAACCTACCTTTTGATTCAGCAGGTTGGAAACACTGTAGAATCTGTGAAGGGACATTTTGGAAAGCACTGAGACCTAAAGTGAACAACCAAAAATACTGCAATAAAAACTAGAAAGAAACTATTAATGAAATTGCTTCATGATGTGTGGATTCAACTCACAGAGTTAACCCTTTCTTTAGATTCAGCAGTTTGGAAACCCTCTTTTTGTAGAATCTGTGAAGAGACATTTCAAAACGTAGTGAGGCCTACATTGAAAAACCAGATAATCCTCAATAAAAACTAGAAAGAAGCTACCTTTGAAACTGCTTTGTGATATGGGGATTCAGCTCACAAAGTCAAACCTTCCTTTTGATTCAGCAGTCCGGAAACACTCTTTTTGTAGAATCCGCGAATGGACATTTTGGAGGGCATTGAGACTTATAGTGAAAAATCGAATATCCCATTATAACATTTAGAAAGAAGCTATCTGTAAAACTACTTTGTGATGTGTGGATTCAGCTCACAGAGGTAAACAACTGTTTTGATTCAGTAGTTTGGAAATGCTCTTTTTGTAGAATCTGCGAAGGCACATTTTGGAGGGAATTATGGCCTTAGTGAAAAACCGAATATCCTGAGATAAAAACAAGAAAGAAGCCATCTGTGAAAACGTTTTGTGATGTGTGCATTCAGTTCACAGAGTTAAACCTTACCTTTGATTCCTCAGAATGGAAACACTTTTTTTGTAGAATCTGTAAGGTGACATTTCTAAGTGAATTGAATGAATCGAGGCCTAGAGTGAAAAATGGAATATCTCATGATAAAATCTAGAAAAAAACCTGTCTGTGAAATGGCTTAGTTATGTGTGGATTCAGCTAACAGAGTTAAACTTTTCTTTTGATTCAGCAGTTTGGAAACACTCTTTGTATAGAATATACGAAGAAAGATTTCAGAGCCCACTGAGGCCTATAGTGAAAAATTGAACATCCCACAATAAAAACTAGAAAAAAAGCTTTCTGTGAAACTTCTTTGTGATGTTTGGATTCAGCTCACAGAGGTAACCTTTTCTGTTTATTCAGAAGGTTGGAAGCACTCTTTTAGTAGAATCTGTGAAGGGACATTTCAGTGCACATTGAGGCCTACAGTGAAAAAATAAATATTCTGCAATAAAAACTAGAAAGAAGCTACCTGTGAAACTGCTTTGTGATATTCAGCTCACAGAGTTAAACCTTACTTATGATTCAGCAGTTTGGAAGCCACCTTTTTGTAGAATCTGCCAAGGACATTGGGAAGGACATTGAGTCCTATAGTGAAAAATAGATATCCCATGATTAAAACCAGAAAGAAGCTGTCTGTGAAACTGTTTTGTGATGTATGGTTCAGCTCACAGAGATAAACCTTTCTTTTGATTCAGCTGTTTGAAAATACTCTTTTTGTTGAATATGCCCTGGGACATTTCAGAGTGCAGCGAGGCCTATAACAAAAAACAGAATATCCCGAGATTAAAAACTAGAAAGAAGCTCTCTGTGAAACTGCTTTGTGATGTGTAAATTCAGCTCAGAGAGTTAAACCTTACTTTCAATTTTGCAGTTTACAGAGCTTCTTTTTTTAGAATCTGCAAAAAGACATTTTGGAGGACATAGAGGCCCAGAGTGAAAAACCAAATGTCCTGCAACAAAAACTAACAAGGAAGCTATCTGTGAAACTTCTATGTGATGTCTACATTCAGCTCACAGAGTTAAACCTTTATTGTGATTCAACAGATGGGAAACACTGTTTTTGTAGAATCTGTGAAGGGGCATTTCAGAGAGCAGTGAAGCCTATAGTTAAAAATCAAATATCTTGCGATAAAAACTAGAAAGAAGGTATCAGTGAAACTGCTTTATGATGTGTGCCTTCAGCTCACAGATTTAAACTTTTCTTTTTATTCTGCACGTTGAAAACACTTTTTTTTGTAGAATCTGTGCAGGGACATTTCGGTGCCCACTGAAGCCTAGAGTGAAAAACTGAATGTCCTCAGATAAAAACTGGAAAGAATCTATATGTGAAACTGTTTTGTGATGTGTGCATTCAGCTCACATAGTTAAACCTTTCTTTTGATTCTGTAGTTTGGAAACTCTCTTTTTTAGAATCTGCAAGGTGACATTTTGGAGGGAATTGAGCCCTAGAGTGAAAAACGAAATATCCCATGATAAAAGCTAGAAAGAAGCTATCTGTGAAACTGCTTTTTGATGTGTGGGTTCCACTCACAGTGTTAAACCTTTCTTTTGATTCAGCATTTTGGAAACCCTCTTTCAGTAGAATCACTGAAGGGAAATTTCAGAGTGCAGTAAGGCCTATAATAAAAAAAACCTGAATATCCCACGATGAAAAGTAGAAAAATGCTCTCAGTGAAACTGCTTTGTGAAGTGTGCATTCAGCTCACAGAGTTAAGCATTTGTTTTGATTCAGCAGTTTGGAAACACTCTTTTTGTAGATTCTCCAAAGGCATATTTGGAGCCTATTGAGGCCTGTAGTGAAAAACAGACTATCTTTAGATAAAAACTGGAAAGAAGTTACCTGTGAAACCATTTTGTGATGTGTGTATTCAGCTCAAATAGTTAAACTTTCTTTAGATTCAACAGATTGGAAACACTTTTTTTTTGTAGAATTTACTAAGGGACATTTCGAATGCACTAAGTCCTATAGTGAAAAACTGAATATTCTGTGATAAAAACTAGAAAGAAGCTATCTGTGAAACTGGTTTGTGATGTGTGCATTCAGCTTACAGTGTTAAACCTTTCTTTTGTTTCAGCAGGTTGGAAACACTTTCTGTAGAATCTTCAAAGGGACATTTCACATCCCACTGAGGCCTACACTGAAAATCCAAATATCCCATGATAAAAATTAGAAATAATCTGTCTGTGAACCTGCTTTGTGATGTGTGGACTCAGCTCACAGAGCTTAACCTTTCTTTAGATTCAGCAGTTTGGAAACACTGTTTTTGTAGAATCTGCTAAGGGACATTTCAAACACACAGAGTCCTGTAGTGCAAAACAGAATATCCCGCATTAAAGACAAGAAAGAAGGAATTAGTGAAACTGATTTGTGATTTGTGCATTCGGCTCAGAGTTAAACACTTCTTTTCATTCAGCAGGTTAAAAACACTCTTTTTCTAGAATCTCTGAAGGGACATTTCAGAGCCCACTGAGGCCCATTGTGAAAAAAATGAATATCCCGAGATAAAAACTAGAAAGAAGCTATCTGTGAAACTGCTTTGTAATGAGTGCATTCAGCTCACAGAGTTAAACCTTAACTTTGATTCAGCAGTTTGGAAACACTCTTTCTGTAGAATCTGCAAGGTGACAATCCAAAGTAAATTAAAGCCTAGAGTGAAAAACTGAATATCCTGTGGTGAAAGCTAGAAAGAAGCTATGTGTGAAACTGCTTTGTGATGTCTACATTTAGCTCACAGAGTTAAGCATTTCTTTTGATTCAGCAGTTTGGAAACACTCTTTCCATAGCATCAGCGAAGGGACATTTTGGAGCCAGGTAAGGTCTATAGTGAAAAACTGAATACCCCGTGATAAAAACTAGAAGAAAGCTACCTGTAGAACTGCTTTAAGAAGTGTTCATTCAGCTCACAGAGTTAAACGTTTCTTTTGATTCAGCAGTTTGGAAGCACTGTTTTTGTAGACTCTCTGAAGAAATATTTTGGAGCCCACTGAGGCCTGTACTAAAAAACCAAATATCCCTAAATAAAAATCAGAAAGAAGATAACTGTGAAACTGCTTGGTGATGTGTATATTCAGCTCAGAGAGTTAAACCCTTGTTTTGATTCAGCAGGCTGGAAACACTATTTTTGTAGAATCTGCAAAAGGACATTTCACATCCAAATGAGGCTTATAGTGAAAAGCTAAATATCCCGAAATAAAAACTAGAAATAAGCTATGTGTGAAACTGCTTTGTGATGTGCTCATTCAGCTCATAGATTTAAACCTTACTTTTGATTCTTTTGATTCTGCAGTTTGGAAACACTTTTTTTTTTTTTTTTTGTAGAATTTGCTAGGTGACATTTTGGAGGGCTTTGAGGCCTAGAGTGAAAAACCAAATATCCCGTGATGAAGGCTAGAAAGAAGATATCTGTGACACTGCTTTGTGATGTGTGGATTCAGCTTACAGAATTAAACCCCTCCTTTGATTCAGAAGTTTGGAAGCATCCTTTTTGTAGAATCTGCAATGGCACATTTCAGAGAACATTGAGACCTATAGTGAAAAACAAAATTTCCTCAGATAAAAAATAGAAAGAAGCTATCTGTGAAACTGGTTTGTGATGTGTGGATTCAGCTCACAAAGTTTGACCTTTCTTTCTAGTCAGCAGTTTGGAAACACTCTTTTTGTAGAACCTGCTAAGGGACATTTGGAATGCACTGAGGTCTATAGGGAAAAAGGAGAATATTCCACGATAAAAACTAGAAAGAAGGTATCAGTGAAACTGCTCTGTGATATGTGCATTCAGCTCACAGAGTTAAGCTTTTCTTTTGATTCAACAGGTTGGAAACACTCTTTTTCTAGAATCTGTGGAGGGACATTTCATAGCCCACTGAGGCTTACAGTGAAAAACTGAATATTCCACAATAAAAACTAGAAAGAAGCTATATGTGAAACTGCTTTGTGATGTGTGCATTCAATTCACACAGTTAAACTTTTTTTTTTTTTTTTTTTGATTCAGCAGGTTGGAAACACTCTTTTTGTAGAATCTGCAAAGGGACATTTTGCATCCCACTGAGGCCTGTAGTGAAAAACCAAATATCCTGAGACTAAAAACTAAAAAGAAGCTGTGTGTGAAACTTTCTTGTGATATGTGCATTCAGCTCACAAAGTTAAACCTTTCTTTTGATTCAGCAGTTTGGAAACACTCTTTTGTAGAATCTGCAAGGACATTTCAGAGCCCACTGAGGCCTATAGTGAAAAACAGAATATTCCACGATAAAAACTAGAAAAAAGTTGTCTGTGAAACTGTTTTGTGATGTGTGCATTCATCTCACAGAGTTAAACTTTCTTTTGATTCAGCATTGGAAACACTCTTTTGTAGAATCTGTGAAGGACATTTTGGAGCCCACTGAGGCCTATAGTGAAAAACCAAATATCCTGAGACTAAAAACTAAAAAGAAGCCATCTGTGAAACTCTTTTGTGACGTGTGGATTCAGCTCACAGAGTTAAACCTTTCTTTTGATTCAGCAGTTGGAAACACTCTTTTGTAGAATCTGCAAGGACATTTTGGAGCCCACTGAGGCCTATAGTGAAAAACTGAATATCCTGTGATAAAAACTAGAAAAGAAGTTATCTGTGAAACTGCTTTGTGATGTGTGGATTCAGCTCACAGAGTTAAACCTTTCTTTTGATTCAGCAGTTTGGAAACACTCTTTTGTAGAATCTGTGAAGGACATTTCATAGCCCACTGAGGCTTACAGTGAAAAACTGAATATTCCACAATAAAAACTAGAAAGAAGCTATATGTGAAACTGCTTTGTGATGTGTGCATTCAATTCACACAGTTAAACTTTTTTTTGATTCAGCAGGTTGGAAACACTCTTTTTGTAGAATCTGCAAAGGGACATTTTGCATCCCACTGAGGCCTGTAGTGAAAAACCAAATATCCTGAGACTAAAAACTAAAAAGAAGCTGTGTGTGAAACTTTCTTGTGATATGTGCATTCAGCTCACAAAGCTAACCTTTTCTTTAGATTCAGTAGTTTGGGAACACTCTTTCTGTAGCATCAGCAAAGGGAGATTTCAGAGCGCAGTAAGGCCAATAGTGAAAAACAGAATATTCCACGATAAAAACTAGAAAAAAAGTTGTCTGTGAAACTACTTCGTGAAGTGTGTATTAAGCTCACAGAGTTAAACATTGCTTTTGATTCAGCATTGGAAACACTTTTTTGTAAACTCTCCGGAGGGACATTTCGGAACCCACTGAGGCCAATAGTGAAAAACCACATATTGCGCTAGATAAAAAGTGAAAAAAAGCTACCTGTGAAACTGCTTTGTGGTGTGTACATTCAGCTCACAGAGTTAAACCTTTGATTTGTTTCAGCAAGTTGGAAAGACTTTTTTTGTAAAATCTGCCAAGGGACATTTTGAAGTGCAGTGAAGCCTATAATGAAAAACTGAATATCCTGTGATAAAAACTAGAAAGAAGTTATCTGTGAAACTGCTTTTTGTTGTGTGGATTCAGCTCACAGAGTTTAACCTTTCTTTAGATTCAGCGGTTTGGATACACTGTTTTTGTAGAATCGGCTAAGGAACATTTTGAATGCACTGAGGCCTATAGGGAAAAACAGAATATCCTGTGATAAAAACTAGAAAGAAGCTATCAGTGAAACAACTTTGTGATGTGTGCATTCAACTCACTGAGTTAAACATTTTTTTTTTTGATTCAGCAGGTTGGAAACACTTTTTCTAGAATCTGTGAAATAACATTTTGGAGCCCACTGAGGCCTATAGTGAAAAATTGAATATTCCAAGATAAAAACTAGTAAGAACCTATCTGTGAACTGCTTTGTGATGTGTGCATTCAGCTCACAGAGTTAAACCTTTCTTTTAAGTCAGCAGGTGAAAACACTCTTCATGTAGAATTTCTGAATGGAGATTTCGGAGCCCACTGAGGTCTACAGTGAAAGACCTAATAGCCCTAGATAAAAACTATAAAGAAGCTACCTGTGAAACCGCTTTGTGACCTATGCATTCATTCACAGATTTAAACCTTACTTTTGATTCAACAGTTTGGAAACACTCTTTTTGTAGAATCTGTAAAGGGACCTTTTGGACCCCACTGAGGCCTATAGTGAAAAACTGAATATCCTGGGATAAAACCTAGAAATAAGCTGTTTGTGAAACTGCTTTATGATGTGCGCACTTAGCACCCAGAGTGAAAACTTTCTTTTGATTTAGTAGTTTGGAAACCCTGTTTTTCTAGAATCTGCGAAGAAACTTTTCAGAGTCCACTGAGGCCTATAGTGAAAAACCGAATATCCTGTGATTAAAACTAATAAAGAAGCTGTCCATGAAACTGCTTTGTGATGTGTGGATTCAGCTTACAGAGTTAAACATTTCTTTTGATTCAGCATTTTGAAAACCCTCTTTTTGTAGAATCTATGAAATGACATTTTGAGCCCCCTGAGTCCAACAGTGAAAAACTGAATATCATGAAATAAAACTACAAAGAAGCTATATGTGAAACTGCTTTGTGATGTGTGCACTCAGCTCACAGAGTGAAACATTTCTTTTTTATTTGTCGGGTTGGGACTCTCTTTGTGTAGAATCTGCAAATGAAACTTTGGAGCCCACTGAAGCCTATAGTGATAAACCTAATATCCCTAGATAAAAACTAGAAAGAAGCTGTCTGTGAAACTGCTCTGTGATGTGTGCATTCAGTTCACAGAGTTAAACCTTGCTTTTCATTCAGCAGTTTGGAAACATTCTTTTTGTAGAATCCATGAAGGTACATTTATTTCACAGCCCACTGAGGCTAATAGTGAAAAACCAAATATCACAAAATGAACCTAAAAAGAAGCTATCTGTGAAATTTCTTTGTGATATATGTATTCAGCTCACAGAGTTAAACCTTACTGTTGATTAAGCAGTTTGGAAACACTCTTTTTGAAGAATCTGTAAAAGGACAGTTCAGAGCCCACTGAGGTCTATAGTGAAAAACTGAATATCTTGTGATAAAAACTACAAAGAAGCTATCTGTAAAAGTGCTTTTTGACCTCCGCATTCAGATCACAGAGTTAAACCTTTCTTTTGATTCAGCAGTTTGGACATACTCTTTTTGCAGAATCTGCAAAGGGACATCAAGGACCACACCGAGGCCTACAGTGAAAAACCAAATATCTTGCAATAAAAACTACAAAGAAGCTATCTGTGAAACTGCTTCATGACATGTGCATTCAGTTCACACAGATAAACCAGCTAAACCATACTTTTGATTCAGCAGTTTGGAAAAACTCTTTTTGTAGAATCTTCAAAAGGACATGTTGGAGGGCATTGAGGCCTGTGATGAAAAAGCGAATATCTCATGATAAAAACTAGAAAGAACCTATCTGTGAAAATTTTTTCTGATGTGTGGATTCAGTTCACAGAGTTTTAACCTTTCTTGTGATTCAGCAGTTTGGAAACACTCTTTTTGGAGAATCTGTGGAGCAACATTTTAGGGCAAATTTAGGCCTGTAGTGAAAAACTGAATATCTCGCAATTGAAAACTAGAAAGAATCTATCTGTGAAACTGCTTTGTGATGTGTACATTTAACTCAGAAAGTTAAACTTTTCTTTTCATTCACAACGTTGGAAACACTCTTTTTGTAGAATCTGCAAAGGGACATTTCAGAGCCCACTGAGGCCTATAGTGAAAAACCAATTATCTTGCCATAAAAAGTAGAAAGAAGCGATCTGTAAAACTGCTTTGTGATGTGTGCATTCAGTTCACAGAATGAAAGTTTTCTTTTGATTCAGCAGTTTGGAAACACTCTTTTTGTAGATTCTATGAAGAGACATTTCGGAGCACATTGAGGCCAATAGTAAAAAACTGAGCATCCTGGCATAAAAAATAGGAAAGAAGATATCTGTGAAACTTCCTTGTCAGTATGCATTCAGCTAACAGTGTTAAACCTTTGTTTTGATTCAGCAGGTTGGAAACACTCTTTTTGCAGAATCTGCAAAGGGACATTTCAAAGCCTACTGATGCCTATAGTGAAAAACAGAATATCCCATGACAAAACTAGAAAGAAGCGATCTGTGAAACTGCTTTGTGATTTGTGCATTCAGTTCACAGAGTTTAACCATCCCTTTGATTCAGTAATTTGAAAACACTCTTTTTGTCGAATCTGTGAAGGGACATTTCAGAATCCACTGAGGCCTGTAATGAACAACCGAATATCTCTAGATAAAAGCGAGAAAGAAGCTATATGTGAAATTGCTTTGTGATGTGGCATTCAGTAAGAAGAGTTAAACTTTAGTTGTTTCTTGCCTTCTGCTAGCTTTTGAATTTGTTTGTTCTTGCTTCTCTAGTTCTTTTCATTGTGTTGTTAGGGTGTTGATTTTAGATCTTTCCTGCTTTCCCTTGTGGGCATTTAGTGCTAAAATTTCTCTCTACAGCCTGCTTTAAGCGTGTCCCAGAGATTCTGGTACATTGTGTCTTTGTTCTCATTAGTTTTAAAGAATATCTTTATGTCTGCCTTCGTTTTGTTATTTACTCAGTAGTCATTCAGGAGCAGGTTGTTCAGTTTCCATGTAATTGTGTGGTTTTCAGTGAGTTTCTTGATCCTGAGTTCTAATTTGATTGTCCTGTGGTCTGAGAGACAGATTGTTGTGATTTCTGTTCTTTTACATTTGCTAAGGAGTTCTTTACTCCCAGTTTGTGCTCAATTTTAGAATAAGTGTGCTGTGGTGCTGAGAAGAATGTATTTTCTGTTGATTTGGGTTGTAGAGTTCTGTAGACATCTATTAGGTCTGCTTGGTACAGAGCTGAGTTCAAGTTCTGCATATCCTTGTTAATCTTCTGTCTCATTGATCTGTCTAATATTGACAGTGGGGTGTTAAAGCCTCCCATTATTATTGTGTGTGAGTCTAAGTCTCTTTGTAGGTCTCTCAGGACTTGCTTTATGAATCTTAGTGCTCCTGTGTTGGGTGCATATATATTTAGGATAGTTAGCTCTTCTTGTTGAATTAATCACTGTTCCATTATGTAATGGACCCTGATGTAGCCTAACTGGGATATACCTCCCATTAGGGGCCAACAGACACCGCATACAGGTGGCTGCCACTTTGGGATGAAGCTTCCAGAAGAAGGATCAGGCAGAAATATTTGCTGTTCTGCAATATTTGCTGTTCTACAACCTCCACTGGTGATAGGAATAGCAACAACAATAAAAAGGATATCCACACCAAAACCCCAGCTGTAGGCCACCAACATCAAAGACCAAAGGTAGTTAAAACCACAATGATGGGAAGAAACCAGAGCAGAAAAGCCAAAAATTCTAAAAACCAGATGGCCTCTTCTCCTACAAAGGATTACAACTCCTCACCAACAACAGAACAAAGCTGGACAGAGAATGACTTTGATGAGTTGACAGAAATAGGCTTCAGAAGGTCGGTAATAACAAACTTCTGTGAGCTAAAGAAGCAAGTTCTAACCCATTGCATGGAAGCTAAAAACCTTGAAAAAAGGTTAGTCAAATGGCTAACTACAATAAACAATGTAGAGAAGACCTTAAAGGATGTGCTGGAGCTGAAAACCATGGCACAAGAACTTTGCGATGCATGCACAAGCTTCAATAGCCGATTTGATCAAGTAGAAGAAAGGATACCAGTGATGAAAATCAAATTAATAAAATAAAGTGAGAAGACAAGTTTAGAGAAAAAAGAGGAAAAAGAAATGAACAAAGTCTCCAAGAAATATGGAACTATGTGAAAAGACCAAATCTACGTTTGATTGGTGTACCTGAAAGTGATTAGGAAAATGGAACCAAGTTGGAAAACACTCTTCAGGATATTATCCAGGAGAACTTCCCCAACCTAGCAAGGCAGGCCAACATTCAAATTCAGGAAATACAGAGAACACGACAAAGATACTCCTCAAGAAGAGCAACACAAAGACACATATTTGTCAGATTCACCAAGGTAGAAATGAAGGAAAAAATATTAAGGGCAGCCAGAGATAAAGGTCGGGTTACCCACAAAGGGTGGCCCATCTGATTAACAGCAGATCTCTCAGCAGAAACCCTACATGCCAGAAGAGAATGGGGACAAATATTCAACATTCTTAAAGAAAAGAATTTTCAACCCAAAATTTCATATCCAGCCAAACTAAGTTCCATAAGTTAAAAAGAAATAAAATCCTTTACAGACAAGCAAATGCTGACAGATTTTGTCACCACCAGGCCTGCCTTACAAGAGTTCCTGAAGGAAGCACTAAACATGGAAAAGAATAACCAGTACCAGCCACTGCAAATACATGCCAACTTGTAAAGACCATAAATGCTATGAAGAAACTGTATTAATTAATGAGTAAAATAACCAGCTAACAATATAATGACAGGATCAAGTTCACACATAACAATATTAACCTTAAATGTAAATAGGCTAAATGCCCCAATTAAAATACACAGATTGGCAGATTGGATATAGTCAAGACCAATCAGTGTGCTGTATTGTGGAGACCCATCTCACGTGTATGTGCAGAGACACACATAGGCTCAAAATAAAGGGATGAAGAAAAATCTCCCAAGCAAATGGAAAGCAAAAAAAAAAAAAAAAAAAAAAAGCAGGAGTTGCAGCCTTAGTCTCTGATAAAGCAGACTTTAAAACAACAAGGTCAAAAGAGACTGGAAACATCACTCTTTTTGCAGAATATGTGAAGGGACATTTTGAGATTCATTGAGGCCTACAGTGAAAAAAGGAATATCCCATGATAAAAACTAGAAAGAAGCTATCTGTGAAACTGCTTTGTGACGTGTGCATTCAGCTCACAGAGTGGAATCTTTCTTTGGATTCAGCAGTTTGGAAACACTCTTTTTGTAGAATCTTCAAAAGGATATTTCGGAGCCCACTGAGGCATATAGTGAAAAACCAAATTTCTCTAGATAAAAACTAAAATGAAACCATCTGTGAAACTGCTTCATGATGGGTGCACTTTGTGCACAGATTTAAATCTTACTTTCGGTTCAGCAGTTTGGAAACACTCTTTTTTAGAATCTGCCAATGGACATTTCTGAGCCCACTGAGGCTTACAGTAAAAAATCGAATATCCAGAAATAAAAACTAGAAAGAAGCTATATGTGAAACTGCTTTGTGATATGCGCATTCAACTCACAGTGTGAAAACTTACTTTTGATTCAGCAGTTTAAGAACACTCTTTTTGTAGAATCTGCAAAGGAACAATTCAGAGAACATTGAGGCCTACAGTGAAAACCTGACTATCCGTGATAAAAACTAGATAGAAGCTATCTGTGAAACTGCTTTGTGATGTGTGGATTCAGCTCACAGAGTTAAACCTTTCTTCTTATCCAGAAGTTTGGAAACACTCTTTATGTAGAATCTGCGAAGGGACATTTCAGAGCCCACTGAGGCCTAAAGTGAGAAACTGAATATCCTGAAATAAAAACTAGAAAGAAGCTATTTGTGAAACTGCTTTGTGATGTGTGCATTCAGCTCATAGAGTTAAACCTTTCTTTTCATTCAGCAGTTTGGAAACATTCTTTTTGTAGAATCTGTGAAGGGTCATTTCAGATAGCATTGAGTCCTATAGTGAAAAATTGAATATCCCACGTTAAAAACTAGAAAGAAGCTATCTGTGAAACTGCTTTGTGGTGTGTGGATTAAGCTCACAGAGTGAATCCCTTCTTTTGACACAGCAGTTTGGAAACACTGTTTTTGTAGAATCTGTGAAGGGATATTTTGAAGCCCACTGAGACCAATAGTGGGCCGAGAAAACCAAATATCCCTAGAAAAAAACTAGAAATAATCTCCCTGTGAAACTGCTTTGTGACATGTGCATCAAATTCACAGAGAAAAACTTTACTTTTGATTCAACAGTTTTGAAACACTCTTTTTCTTAGAATCTGCAAAGGGACATTTCAGAGTCAATGGAGGCCTATACTGAAAAGCAGAATATCCCACAATAAAAACTCAAAAGAAGCTATCTGTGAAACTGCTTTGTGATGTGTGGATTCAGTTCACAATGTTAAACATTTTTTTTGATACACCACTTTGGAAACACTCTTTTTGTAGAATCTGTGAAGGGACATTTCAGGGTGCAATAAAACCTATAGTGAAAAACAGAAAATCCCATAATAAAAGCTAAAAAGAAGCCATCTGTGAAACTGCTTTGTGATGTGTGCATTCAGCACACAGAGTGAAACCTTTCTTTTGATTCTGCAAGTTGAAAACCATGTTTTTCTATAATCTGTGAAGGGGCATTTTGTAGCCCACAGAGGCCTACAGTAAAACAATGAATATCTACATAAAAACTAGAAAGAAGTTATTTGTGAAACAGTTCTGTGATGTTTGCATTCACTTCACAGAGTTACACCTTACTTTTGATTCAGCAGTTTGGAAACACTCTCATTGGAGAATCTGTGAAGGGAAATTTCAGAGGGCATCAAGGCCCATGGTGAAAAACTGAATATCCTGTGATAAAAACTGGAAAGAAACTATCTGTGAAACTGCCTTGTGATGTGTGGATTCAGCTCAAAGAGTTAAACATTTTCTTAGATTCAGCAGTTTGGAAGTAATCTTTGTGTAGAATATACAAAGAGACATTTCAGAGCCCACTGAGGCCTACTGTGAAAAAAATGGATACTCCAAAATAAAACTAGAAAGAAGCTGTCTGTGAAACTGCTTTGTGATGTGTGCATTCAGCTCATAGATTTGAACCTTACTTTTGATTCAGCAGTTTGGAAACACTTTTTCTGTAGAATCTGCAAAGAAACATTTCAGAGTGCATTGAGACCTATAATTAAAAATGGAATATCCTGTGATAAAAACTAGAAAGAAGCTATCTATGAAACCGCTTTGTGATGTGTGGATTCAGCTCACAGGGTTAAACCTTTCTTTTGACTCAGTAGTTTGGAAACACTTTTTCAGTAGAATCTGCGAAGGGACATTCCTGAGGGCATTGAAATATATAGTGATGTACTGAATACCCATGACAAAAACTAGAAATGAGCTATCTGTGAAACTGTTTTGTGATGTCTTCATTCAGCTCACAAAATAAAACCTTTCTCTTGATTCAGCAGTTTTGAAACACTCTTTTTGTAGCATCCGCAAAGGGACATTTCAGAGCCCACTGAGACCTATAGTGAAAAATCGAGTATCCCGCAATAAAAACCTGAAACAAGCTATCTGTGAAACTGCTTTGTGAAGTTTGCATTCAGCTGAGAGAGTGAAACCTTTCTTTTGATTCAGGAGGTTGGAAACAATTTTTTTGTAGAATTTGTGAAGAAATATTTCAGAGCCTACTGAGGCCAATAGGTTGGAACCACTCTTTTTGTAGCATTTGTGAAGTGACATTTCAAAGCCCACTGAGGCTTATAGCGAAAACCTGAATATCTCATGATTAAAAGCTAGAAAGAGGCTGTCTCTGGAACTGCTATGTATTTTGTTAATTTATCTAACAGAGTTAAACCTATTTTTATATTCAGCAGATTGAAAAACTTTTTTTTTTTGTACTTCTGGGAAAGGACATTTCTGAGCCCACTGAGACCTATAGTGAAAAAAAAAAAGAATGTCCCGTGATAAAAACCAAAAGGAAGTTATTTGTGAAACTCTTGTGTGATGTGTGGATTCAGCTCACAGAGTTAAACCCTTCTTTTGATTCAGTATTTGGAAACACTTTTTTTTGTATAATGTGTGAATGGACATTTCAGAGTCAACTGAGGCCTATAGGTTGGAAACACTCATTTTGTAGACTCTGTGAAGAAACATTTTGAAGCCTAATGAGATTTTTAGTTAGTAATGGCATATCATGTGACAAAACCTAAAAAGAAGCTATCTGTGAAACTGCTTTGTCATGTGTGGGTTCAGCTAACAGATTTAAACCTAGGTTTTGATTTGGCAAGTTGGAGTCAATCTTTTTGTAGACTCTGCAGAGTTACATTTCAGAGCTGACTGAGGTCTGTAGTGAAAAACAAAATATCCCTAGAGAAAAGCTAGAGTCAATCTGTGAAATTGCTTTGTGATGTGTGGATTCAGCTAACAGAGTTAAACTTCTTTTTGATTCAGCAGGTTCAAATCACTCTTATAATCAGAGAGGATAACACCCCTCATATCATCTTATGCCCAATTTCTGCCTCCAAAGAAAGAAGAAGTAAAAACTAAAAGACAGAAATAAAATCCACAGGCAGACAGCCCAGCGCCGCACCCTGGGCCTGGTAGCTAAAGATCAATCCCTGACCTAATCGGTTATGTTATCTATAGATTACAGACATTGTATAGAAATGCACTGTGAAAATCCCTATCTTGTTTTGTTCCAATCTAATTACCAGTGCACGCAGCCCCCAGTCATGTACCCCCTGCTTGCTCAATCAATCACAACCCTCTCACACGCACCCCCTTAGAGTTGTGAGCCCTTAAAAGGGACAGGAATTGCTCACTTGGGGAGCTCGGCTCTTGAGACAGGAGTCTTGCCAATGCCCCCGGCTGAATAAACCCCTTTCTTCTTTAACCCAGTCTCTGAGGAGTTTTGTCTGCTGCTTGTCCTGTTACATTTCTTGGTTCTCTGGCTGGGAAGCAAGGTGAATGGCGGATGGTCGAGGCAGCTCCTTAGGTGACTTAAGCCTACCCTGTGGAACATCCCTGCGGGGTACTCCGACCAGCCCGAGTGATACGGATCCTGAGAGTGCTCCCGGGTAAGCATTTGCTCAGGTGGAACGTCTCACCAGAGCAGTGTGTGGCAGGATCCTATGCATGATCAACACAGCAGCTGAACACCAGGAAGGAATGGGCACTTGGAGTCTGGACATCTAAAACTTGGTAAGACTAGTCTTTGAAACTTGCCCACTCCGTTTGAGTGGAAGCATGGCCTGATCACCCATGGTGTGCTTTTATCAGCACTTTGGTTTTGGTTTTGGTTTTGATTTGGTTTGAATTGCTTGACAGGACTGGTCTTGGGAACTTGTCCACTCCCTTTGAGAGGAAGTGTGGCCCGATCACCCATGGTGTGCCTGTATATGCACTTCGATTTTTGTTTTGACTTGACTTGAATTGCTTGGTACTTTTGTTTTGGCTTTGACCTGGCTTGGATTTCTGGATACTCTGATTTTGGTTTTGATATTGGTTTGGTGCAAACTGTAAAAATGTGTGTGTGCTCTTTTTATCCGTTCTTTGTTTTGTGGTGTGCTTGTGGTGTGGGTGTGGTGTTTTGTCTTGAAGAAGCATAGGCCAGGCACAAATAAGCCCACCCTACTAGGAACTATGTTGAAAATTTTCAAAAAAGAATTTAAGGGAGACTATGGAGTACTATGACACCAGGAAAACTTAAAACTTTGTGTAAGATAGACTGGCCAGCATTAGAAGTAGGTTGGCCATTAGAAGGAAGCCTGGACAGGTCCCTTGTTTCAAAGGTATGGCAAAAGGTAACATGTAAGCCAGGGAACCCAGACCAGTTCCTGTACATAGACACTTGGTTACAGCTGGTTTTAGAACCCCCACCCCAACACACAGTGGTTGAGAGAACAGCAGCATAAGCGTCTGGCGGAGGCAAGGAAAGACAAGCAGAGAGAGAGAAAGGAAAGAAACAGAGAGGAAAAGAGGCAAAGAGAGAGAGGAAGAGATGAAGATGAAGAGACAAAGAGGGAGTCAAGGAGAGTGAGAGAGAGAGAGGCAGAGAGAGAGAGGAAGAGACAGAGGCAAAAAGAAAGTCAAAGAGAGAGAGACAAAGTTAAAGGGAGAAAGAAAGAAAGAGAGAGATACAAGTAGTTAAGAAAAAAACAAGTGTACCTTATTCCTTTAAAAGCCATCATACCAATTCTAATTTGGACAAAACAAGGTCTTATTAATATCAAAGGATAATTAAGATCCCAAACTTACAAGGTTTTCAACAAAAGTAAAGTTTGCTAAAAGTTAACAGTGTAACATGTATTATTATAGTAACTTCTATTCTTGTGGCCTTAGACAGTCTGGTCCACAGACATAAAAAAGATGTTTGCTTTGGAAAAGAATGGTTATCATCTTCAGAAAAAAAAAGAAAAAGAAAAAAAAGGGGGAGCGGATTTTACATAAAAAGAGTGTTATATGGTAAATTCTTGTCCTGAAATAAATTAACTGGTTGTTTAAAGAAAGAAATGTTTGTAATAAGTCAGAAAGTTAAGGTATGTCAAAAAATTGCCTGTAAAAGTCATGAAAGAAAAAAAAGGTTACAAAAAAAGTGTGTTAAAAAATTTGTGCAAAAAATATTGTATAATTTAAAAGTAACTAGGCCTCCTGAATGTAAAACTATTGGGAAAAAAACAGTTTATGTGCAAGGTGTATAAGAAAAGTAAAATATACCTTTGGTAAAAGGACTATAAGGAGGCATAAGAATGTACATTTTTACCTACACTAAAAAGTTAAAACATTATTGTTTTGAAGGTTTAAGCAAGTTTTAAAATGCTAATTGTAAAGAAAATTCTGTGTGTAAACATATTAGCTGCAGTTAAAGAAGTGTCATCCAGTTTTTCTGTGAACTGGACATTAAAGTAAAAGCATAACAGGTTTTTCTTAAAGCACCAACCTGCTTTTTAGCAAAAATTATAAAAGGTCAGAAAAAGTCTGTAAAATCTTACCTTATGGTCAAACATTAAAAATTAGATAAATATGTCTACCAGATTTTATTAAAATTAGGTTTAACATTAATAACACACACTAATATAAAGATAAAATTTAGCTTATCTGGTACAAAAATCATATGAGAAGCATTGCTAAATGTAAAATGGTATTTGGTTTTCTTTGGTTTAAGAACTAATAAAAATAGGTGCTAAAGGAAATTTCTCAGTAAAAAGGCACTAAGGACTATAAAGTCCACTGCCAAGGTCCCCACATTTAAAACAAAAGGTGAATTTCTTAAAAATTATATACTTGGTTTATCTTCCACTTTCCTTTCTCAAAAAAAAAAAAAAAAAATTAAAGGCATTTTAGCACATGTACCACACCTGGAATTTCCGGTAAACCAGCACCAGCCTGAAGATCACCTTCTCATCAAAGGGTGGAAAGAAGAAAAACTCAGGCTAGCCTAGGAAGGACCCTACTTTGTGCTGCTAACCACTGAGACTGCTGTTTGTGCAGAAAGAAAAAAAACAAAAAAGAATGGACTCATCACACCTGAATCAAGAAAGCGCCAACCCCTCCGGAGTCATGGGCCATAGTAGCAGGGGAAAACCCTACCCAACTAAAGCTAAGAAAAATTTAACTCTTTTCATCTATTCTATTACTCTTTCTTCTTTCCTTGTTCTATTGCTGACCATCTAGTTATTAACATAACCAGGTCAATTTCACCTCAAACTATTGCATTTAATGCTGCCTTATTATGCCCTGTGAGGACTCGCCAAGTCAAAGACAGCTTTCTATTTCAGAAAAGTACTTCTGTCCCTCCTGACTCTCATAAGACTAGGCATTAGTAAACTAGGACCATTTATTCCAGGGAGATTTCAATAAAGACCCCTGCCAACTAGAAGTCTTGCCCCCAATGTAGAGCTTTCATGCCATAGTTGGTCCAACATTCTGTGGACCACTAAAGAGCAAGGATGGATGCCCCAACTGGTTTTTGTAATTTCCCTAAAACCATACATTCATTTTACTAGAAGATCATGAAAGACTTAAAACAAACTTTAGCAATTAAGACAGGATACCAAGATGCAAATGCCTGGTTAAAACGGATCAAATATTCCATCTGAATGTTAAAAAAAAAAAAAGGCAATTATTATGTTTGTGCACATGGCAGGCCAGAGGCCCAGATTGTCCCCCTTCCACTAACGTGGTCCTCCAGTCCACCAGGTGTAGGCTGCATGGTAGCTCTTTTCCAGGATTCTATAGCCTGGAGTAATAAGTCATGCCAAGCTCTCTCTCTCTGCTATTTCCCAAAGTCTGGCACCCTGTGGTTCAGCCCCCAAGAGCCATCCTGCTTCCATCTCTCAACACTAAGTTCAGTTCATGTCTCTCATGATGGGGGGAAACTTAGCATTTCTTGGAGACCTGAAGGGATGCGATGAGCTTAAGAATTTTCAAGAGCTTATCAATCAGTCAGCCCTTGTTCATCCCCGAGCAGATGTGTGGTGCTATTGTGGTGTATCTTTACTGGGCACTCTGCTGAATAACTGGAGTGGTACTTGTACTTTAGTCCAATTGGCTATCCCTTTCACCCTGGCAATTCATCAACCAGAAGGAAAAAAATAAATAGACATCATAAAGCAAGAGAAATCCCTTATAGGTCTTTCGACTCTCATGTCTATTTAGACGCAATTGGAGTCCCATGAGGATGACCAGATAAATTTAAAGCTGGAAATCAAATAGCTGCAGGATTTAAGTCAATATTTTGGTTGGTGACAGTTAATAAAAATGTAGATTAGATAAACTACATCTATTACAACCAACAGCAACGAGGTTTTCATGAGTTAAAAGAAAAACTCATGTCGGGCCCAGCCCTGAGGCTACCTGACCTGACAAAACTCTTTACACTCTATGTGTCAGAAAGAAAAAATGGCAGTTGGAGTTTTAACCCAGACTGTGGGGCCTGGCCAAGGCCAGTGGCCTATCTCTCAAAACAACTAGACAGGGTTTCCAAAGGCTGGCCCCCAGGTCTAAGGGCCCTAGCAGCAATGGCCCTGTTAGCACAAGAAGCAGATAAACTAACCCTTAGGCAAACCTGAATATAAAGGACTCCCATAGTGTGGTAACTTTAATAAATACTGAAGGACATCATTTGTTAACAAATGCTAGATTAACCAAGTACCAAAGCTTGCTATGTGAAAATCTCCACATAACCATTGAAGTTTGCAACACCCTAAACCCCACCACCTTGCTCCCGGTATCAGACAGCCCAGTTGAACATAACTGTGTAGAGGTGTTGGACTCAGTTTATTCTAGCAGGCCCAACCTCTGAGACCGTCCTTAAACATCATTAGACTGTGAGCAGTACATGGATGGGAGCAGCTCCTCCAATCCCTGCAAAGTGACCCTGAAGAAGACAACAACCCTGCTCCAGTCACACCTGGAAGCTGACTGGCCCACACATGGCCGAAGCATGAGTAAACTCATCATGGGACTCATTTTCTTTAAAATTTGGACTTGTACAGTAAGGACTTCAACTGACCTTCCTCAGACTGAGGGCTGTTCCCAGTGTATACATCAAGTCACTGAAGTAGGACAAAATGTTGCTACGGTCCTATTATTTTACAGTTATTATAAGCGTACTGGAACTCTATAAAGAGCTTGTCTGTATAATGTTATTCTATATAAGGTATAAAGCCCGGAAATGACCAACCTGATGTGTGTTATGACCCATCTGAGCCTCCCATGACAACAGTTTTAAAATAAGATTAAGGACTGAGGACTGGTGGGGGCTCATGAATGATACTAGTAAAGTGTCAGCCAAAACAGAAAAAAAGGGGGGTGCCCAAACAAATCACCTTAAAATTTGATGCCTGTGTTGTCATTAATAGTAACAAGTTAGAAATAAGGTGTAGTTCTCTTAATTAGAAAAGAGACTATATGGCAGAAAATAAGTACATCTGTCATAGATTGGGACTGTGTGAAAATAAATGTAAATATTGGTCTTGTGTTATTTAGGCCACTTGAATTAAAAAAAAAAATGAAAAGGATCCAGTCCACCTTCAGAAAGGAAAAAATGGCCCTTCCTGTAATAAGGGACAATGTAACCCCTTAGAGCTAGAAATAACAAATCCCTGTGATCCTCACAGGAAAAAAAAGGGGAAATGTGTAACCCTAAAAATTGATGGAGCTAGACTGGATCTTCAAGTAAATATTGTGGTTTGGGAAAAAGTTTATAAACACTCTCCTGAGCCAGTATTTCAAACCTTCTATGATAAACTAAAAGTGCCAGTACCAGAAATTCCAGGAAAACCAAGAAGTTTGTTTTTGCAATTAGCCAAGCATGTAGCACAGTCTCTCAATGTCACTTCATGTTATGTATGTGGAGGAACCATACAAGAGATCAATGGCAATAGGAAGCCCAAGAATTAGTACCTACAGACCAAGTTCTGGATGAATTCCTGGCTCAAAAGAATCACCCTGATAATTTCTAGGTCCTAAAAGCCTCAATTATTGGACAACATTGCATAGCTAGAGAAGGAAAAAAATTCATTCACCCCATAGGATGACTTAGTTGTCTGAGGCAGAAACTGTATAATGGTACCACAAAAACAGTCACTTGGTGGAGTTCAAATCACACAGAGAGAAATCCATTTAGTAAATTCCCAAAGTTGCAAATTGTGTGAACCAACCAGGAGTCCCACTGAGACTGGACAGGCCTACTGGATTATACTGGATATGTGGGCATAGAGCTTACACCAAAGTACCTGACCAGTGGGCAGGTAGTTGTGTTATTGGCACTATTAAACCATCTTTCTTCTGACAGTCCATAATACAGGTAAACTCCTGGGCTTCCTTGTCTATGCTTCCTGCGAAAGGAGAAGCATAGCTATAAGAATTTGGAAAAAATGATAAATGGTCCCCTGAGAGAATCACACAATATTATAGGTCTGCTACTTAGGCACAAGATGGCTCATGGGGATACCAGACCCCCATTTACATGATCAACCAAATCATACGGTTACAAGCTGTCTTAAAAATAATCACTAATAAAACCAGCAGAGCCTTGACTATTCTGGCCCAGCAAGAAACTCAGATGAGAAATGCTATCTATCAAAATAGATTAGCTCTCGACTACTTGCTAGCAGCTGAAGGAGAGGTCTGTAGGAAATTTAACCTTACTAATTGCTGCCTACACATAGATAATCAAGGGCAAGTAGTCGAAGACATAGTTAGAGATATGACAAAACTGGCACATGTGCCCGTGCAAGTGTGGCATGGATTTGATCCTGGGGCCATGTTTGGAAAATGGTTCCCAGCGCTGGGAGGATTTAAAACTCTTATAATAAGAGTTATAATAGTAATAGGAACCTATTTACTGCTCCATTGTTTGCTACCTGTACCTCTTTGAATGATAAAAAGTTTCATCACTACCTTAGTTCACCAAAATGCTTCAGCACAAGTGTACTATATGAATCACTATCGATCTGTCTTGCAAGAAGACATGGGTAGTAAAAATGAAAGTGAGAACTCCCACTAATAAAATGAGTGAGAGTCTCAAAGGGGAATAAGGAGGAGACCACCCTCATATCGTCTTATGCCCAATTTCTGCCTCCAAAGAAAGAAGAAGTAAAAACTAAAAGGCAGAAATAAAATCCATAGGCAGACAGCCTGATGCCACATCCTGGACCTGGTAGTTAAACATTCACCCCTGACCTAATTGGTTATGTTATCTATAGATTACAGACATTGTATAGAAATGCACTGTGAAAATCTCTATCTTGTTTTGTTCTGATCTAATTACCAGTACAAGCAGCCCCCAGTCACATATCCACTGCTTGCTCAATCAATCACTACCCTCTCACACACACCCCCTTAGAGTTGTGAGTCCTTAAAAGGGACAGGAATTGCTCACTCAGGGAGCTTGGCTCTTGAGACAGGAGTCTTGCTGATGCCCCTGGCTGATTAAACCCCTTCCTTCTTTAACTCAGTGTCTGAGGAGTTTTGTCTGCTGCTCGTCCTGCTATAATAATAGAACCTGTGAAGGGACATTTCAGAATCCACTGAGGCCTCTAGTGAAAATTAGAATATACTGTAAAAATATTAAGAAGCTATCTGTGAGACTTCCTTGTGATGTGTAGATTCAGCTAACAGAGTAAAACCTTTCTTTTGATTCAGCAGGTTGCAAACTCTTTTTGTAAAATTTGTGAAAGGAAATTTTAGAGCCCACTGAGGCCTATAGTGAAAAAGAGAATACCCTGTGATAAAAACTGGGAAGAAGCTATCTGTGAAATTGTTTTATGATGTATGTATTCAGCTCACAGAGTTAAACCTTCCTTTTGACTCAGTAGATTGGACAAACTCTTTTTGCATAATCTGTGAAGGGACATTTTGGAGCCCACTGAGGCCCAAGGTAAAAAATAGAATATCCGTGACAACTACTGGAAAGAAGCTAGTAGTTAAACTGCTTTGTAATATGTGGATTCAGCTAACAGAATTAAATCTTTCTTTTGATTCAGAAGACTGGAAACACTCTTTTTGTAGAATCTGTGAGGGGACATTTTGGAGTTCATAGAAGCCTCTAGTGAAAACAAAATATCCTGTGATAAAAACTAAAAAGAAACTATCTCTCAAACTGCTTTGTCATGTCTGGATTCAGCTCACAGAGTTAAACCTTTCTTTTGATTTAGCCCGTTGGAAACACTCTTTTGTAGAATCTGTGAAGGGATATTTCAAAGCCCACTGAGGCCTATAATAAAAATTAAACATCTCATAAAAAAAGAAAAGGAAGTTACCTGTAAAACTGCTTTGTGACGTGTGGATTCATCTAACAAAGTTAAACCTTTCTTTTGATTCAGCAGGTTGCAAACTCTTTTGTAAAATTTGTGAAAGGAAATTTTAGAGCCCACTGAGGCCTATAGTGAAAAAGAGAATACCCTGTGATAAAAACTGGGAAGAAGCTATCTGTGAAATTGTTTTATGATGTATGTATTCAGCTCACAGAGTTAAACCTTCCTTTTGACTCAGTAGATTGGACAAACTCTTTTTGCATAATCTGTGAAGGGACATTTTGGAGCCCACTGAGGCCCAAGGTAAAAAAATAGAATATCCCGTGACAACTACTGGAAAGAAGCTAGTAGTTAAACTGCTTTGTAATATGTGGATTCAGCTAACAGAATTAAATCTTTCTTTTGATTCAGAAGACTGGAAACACTCTTTTTGTAGAATCTGTGAGGGGACATTTTGGAGGTCATAGAAGCCTCTAGTGAAAAACAAAATATCCTGTGATAAAAACTAAAAAGAAACTATCTCTCAAACTGCTTTGTCATGTCTGGATTCAGCTCACAGAGTTAAACCTTTCTTTTGATTTAGCCCGTTGGAAACACTCTTTTTGTAGAATCTGTGAAGGGATATTTCAAAGCCCACTGAGGCCTATAATAAAAATTAAACATCTCATAAAAAAAAGAAAAGGAAGTTACCTGTAAAACTGCTTTGTGACGTGTGGATTCATCTAACAAAGTTAAACCTTTCTTTTGATTCAGCAGGTTAAAAACACTCTTTTTTAGTATCTTCAAAGGGATATTTCAGGGACCACCGAAGCCTATAGTAAAAAAACCAGATATCCTGCAATAAAAACTAGAAAGAAACTATCTGTGAAACTAGTTTGAGATGAGTGGATTAATCAGAGAGAGATAAAACTTTCATTTGATTCAGCAGATTGGAAAAACTCTTTTTGTAGAATCTGTGAAGGTACATTTCACAGCCCACAGAGGCCTATAGTGAAAAACCAGGTATCCCACGTTAAACACTAGAAAGAATCCATCGGTGAAACCTCTTTGTGATGTATGCATTCAGCTAATGGAATTAAACCTTTCTTTTGATTCATCAAGTTGGAAACATCGTTTTTGTAGAATCTGTGAAGGAATATTTCAAAGTTCACTGAGGCCTGTAGTGAAAAACTGAATATCCTATGATAAAAACTAGAAAGAAGCTATATGTGAAACTGCTTTGTAATATGAGGACACAGCTCTTTCTCTTTTTATTTATTTATTTATTTATTTATTTATTTATTGAGACAGAGTCTCTCTCTGTCACTCAGGCTGGAGTGCAGTGGCATGATCTCAGCTCACTACAAGCTCTGCCTCCCGGGTTCACGCCATTCTCCTGCCTCAGCCTCCCAAGTAGCTGGGACTACAGGCACCTGCCACCATGCCTAGCTTTTTTTTTGTTGTTTGTTTTTTTAGTAGAGATGGGGTTTCACCGTATTAGCCAGCATGGTCTCAGAGTTAGATCTTTCTTATCATTCAGTAGGTTGGAAACACTCTTTTTGTATAATATGTGAAGGGACAACTTGGAACCCACTGAGGCCTATAGTGGAAAACAGAATATCCCACTGTAAAGACTAGAAACATGGTATCTGTGAAACTGTTTTGTAATGTGTGGATTCAGATCACAGAGTTAAATATTTCTGTTGATTCAGCAGGTTTGTAACACTCTTTTTGATGAAACTGCAAAATGACATTTAGGAGCCCAGTGTGGCCTATAGTGAGTAATCTACTATTCCGTGATAAAAACTTGAAGGAAGCTAACTGTGAAACTGCTCTGTGAAGTGTGGATCAGCTCACATAGTTAAACCTTTCTTTTGATTCAGTAAGTTGGAAACATTCTTTTTGTAGAATCTGTGAAGGGACATTTTGGAGAGCAGTGAGGTCTATAGTGAAGAATGGAATATCCTGCAATAAAAAGTAGAAAGAACCTCTCTGTGAGACTGCTTTGTGGTGTGTGCATTCAGCTCACAGAGTTAAACCTTACTTTAGACTCAACAGTTTGGAAACACTCTTGTAGGATCTGAAAATGGACATTTCAGGGTGCAGCAAAACCTACAGTAAAAAAACTGAATATCTTGTGATAAAAACTAGAGATACGTTATCTATGAAACTGCTTTGTGATGTGCGGATTCAGCTCACCAGTTAAACCTTTGTTTTGATTCTGCAGTTTGGAAACATTTTGTAGAATCTTTGAAGGAACATTTCAGAGCCCACTGAAGCCTATAGTAAAAAACAGAATATACCATTATAAAAACTAGAAAAAAGTTATCTATGAATCTGCTTTGTGATGTGTGCATTTTTGTTTTAGATCCCTGGTCACCCCTCTTGCAAGGCCCCACACATTCAGAGCTGCCAGGGCTGCCCAGGGGCAAACAGGCAGCCCAGCCCCACAGGCCCATTTTCTCACAATGTCCCCACCACTGTCGCTTGTCCCGATGAACACTGGGCCCACGGGCAAGGGAGTAGGTGGGCCCTGCGCTAGCACTAGAGCCAGCAGCCTGATCAGGATAGAGGGGCTAATGGACACCCAGACACACTCCACCACCACCATGAGCAGACCCACCTGCTTACACACAGAAACACATGGGCACACACGTGCATGCACACACAAACACACACACACAGAAACACACACAGAGACACAGACAGCTTGAAGGAGAGCAAGAGAAAGAGGGATGGAGAAATAGAAATGGAGGGAGAGCAAGAGAGACAGCAATAGAAAGAGAGACATAGAGCAGGGAGAAAGAGATAGACAGCAACAGAAAGAGCTCAAGGTGGAGGGAAAAGAAAAGACAGAAAGGGTGAGGAACCTAGAGAGCGAGAGCAATAGAGCCTTCAAGCGGGAGCACTCTGCTCTGATAGGCAAGGCCCCTTTGAGCAGGCCTGTGTAGAGTGGAGGGTGCATGGACCAGGCCAGAACAGGGTGGCAGGGCTGCTCAATCAGGAGAACCAACAGAGCCCTGAGACGTGTTTTTTCTTGGATTGGTTTATTGCTCTTGGGGTGCATTTCGTAGGGTCCTTCCTTTGTTGGCTCTTCCCCATCCTCTTGGTGTGGTGGGTCCCGAGCTTTGTAGAGTGCACCCATCCATCTGGCGGGAGTCGTGGTGCACGATATGCCCATGGGGCCTGAGGCCTGGGTCTCTCTCATGTCCTCAGGACTGGAGTTAACAAGAAGTCAGTGGCAATGGGAATCCAGGTGCACAAGGATGGTTTTCTTGGTGGCTGGCAAAGGCAATGTTCTTTCCCCAGAGAAAGCAGCCCATGCATTCTGGAGTAGAGGTTTTGGCGGGCATCTGTGGGATGCACTGTCCTTGCCCACCCTTTCCCCCAGCTTAGACCATTGCAGTGGTGCCAGCTGAGTGAACTAGCCCTTCAGTTTGTGTAGGAACTGAATGAGGCCAGCTTTCCCCCACTCCCCTGGCAACATGCATGACTCAACAGAAGAGGCCATAATCCTCCTAGGTACACAACTCCATTGACCTGGGAATCTCACCTCCATCCTCCACAGCAGCCACAGCAAGATCTGCCCAAGGAGGGTCCTAGCTCAGACATACCTAGCCCTGCCCCGACCTGATGGTCCCTTTCTACCTACCCTGGGAGTGGAAGACAAAGGACACATAATCTTGGGAGTTCTAGGGCCCCACCCACCATTGGTCCCTCTCCACACTACAGCTGATGCTTTCTGGAAAGTGCCACCTCCTCGCAGGGATCCAACCAGCACAAATATAGAGTATTAAACCACCAAAGCTAAGGACCCTCACAGAGTCCATTGCACCCTCCACCACTTCTGGAACAGGCACTGGTATCCACGGCTAAGAGACCCATAGATGGTTAACATTGCAGGAATCTGTGAAGACAAACCCTAGTACCAGCCTGAAGCCGGGTAGAACCACTGGGTGGCTAGACCCAGAAGAGAGACAACAATCACTTCAGTTCAGCTCACAGGAAGCCACACCCATAGGAAAAAGGGGAGAGTGCTACGTCAAGGAAACACCCCATGGGACAAAAGAATCTGAACAATAGTCCAGCCCTAGACCTTTCTTCTGACAGTGCCTACCCAAATGAAAAGGAACCAGAAAAACAATACTGGTAATATGACAAAACAAGGCTCTTCAAAACCCCAAAAAATCACACTAGTTTACCACAAATTGATCCAAATCAAGAAGGAATCCCTGATTTATCTGAAAAAGAATTCAGGTTAGCTATTAAGCTAATCAGGGAGGAGCCAGAGAAAGGTGAGACCCAATGCAAGGAAATCAAAAAAATGATAGAAAACTGAATGGAGAAATATTCAAGGAAATAGATAGCTTATGGGGAAAAATAATCAAAAATTCAGGAAATTTTGGACACATTTTTAGAAATGTGAAATGTTCTGGAAAATCTTAACAATAAAATTGAATGACTAGAAGGAAGAAATTCACAGCTTGAAGACAAGGTCTTTGAACTAACCCAATCCAATGAAGACAAAGATAAAAGAATAAGAAAATATGAACAAAGGCTGGGTGTGGTAGCTCACATTTGTTATCCCAGCACTTTGAGAGGCCGAGGTGGGCAGATAACAAGGTCAAGAGATCGAGACCATCTTAGCCAACATAGTGAAACCCCATCTCTACTAAAAATACAAAAATTAACTGGGTGTGGTGGTGTGTGCCTGTAGTCCCAGCTACTCAGGAGGTTGAGGCAGAAGAATACATTGAAAATGGGAGATGGATGTTGCAGTGAGCCAAGATCATGCCACTGCACTCCAGCCTGGTAACAGAGCAAGGCTCCATCTCAAAAAAAGAAAAAGAAAGAAAATATGAACAAACCCTCCATGAAGTCTGGGACTATGTTAAAGGATGAAACCCAAGAATAATCAGTGTACCTGAGGAAGAAGTGAATTCTAAAAGCCTGGAAAACGTATTTGGGGGAACAATCAAGGAAAACTTCCCTGGACTTCTGAGAGACATGGACATCCAAATACAAGAAGCAGAAAGAACACCTGGGAAATTCATTGCAAAAAGATAGCCTAGGCACATTGTCATCAGGTTATACAAAGTTAAGATGAAGGAAAGAATCTTAAGAGCTGTGAGATAGAAGCCCTAGGTAACCTATAAAGGAAAACCTATCAGATTAACAGCAGACTTCTCAGGAGAAACCCTAAAAGCCAGAAGGGATTGGGGCCCTATCTTCAGCCTGCTCAAACAAAACAATTATCAGCCAAGAATTGTGTAACCAGTGAAACTAAGCATCATATATGAAGGAAAGATGCAGTCGTTTTCAGACAAAGCAAATGTTGACAAATTTGCCATTACAAAACTAGCACTACAGGAGCTAAAAGAGGTTCTAAATCTTGAAATAAATCCTGGAAACACATCAAAACAGGACCTCATTAAAGCATAAATCACACAGGACCTATAAAACAAAAGGAAAAGTTAAAAAGCAAAAACAAAAAACAAAAAGCACATGGGCAACAAAGAGCATGATGAAAGCAATGGTACCTCACATTTTACTACTAACATTGAATGTATGTGGCCTAAATGCTCCACTTAAAAGATACAGAACTGCAGAATGGATAAGAACTTACCAACCAACTATCTGCTGCCTTCAGGAGACTCACCTAATACATAAGGACTCACATAAACAAGGAAAGTGGTGGAAAAAGGCATTTCATGGAAATGGACACCAAAAGCAATAAACAGTAGCTATTCTCATATGAGACAAAACAAACTTTAAAGCAACAGTGGTTAAAAGAGACAAAGAGGGACAGTATACAATGGTAAAAGGCCTTGTCCAACAGGAAAATATGACAATCCTAGACATATACGCACCTAACACTGGAGCTCCCAAATTTATAAAACAATTACTAATAGACCTAAGAAATGAGATAGACAGCAACACAATAATAGTGGGGGACTTCAACACTCCACTGACAGCACTAGAAAGGTCATCAAGACAGAAAGTCAACAAAGAAACAATGGATATAAACTATGCCTTGGAACAAATGAACTTAACAGATATATACAGAACATTTCATCCAACAGCTGCAGAATACACATTCTATTCAACAGCACATGGAACTTTCTCCAAGATAGACCATATGATAGGCCATAAAACAAGCCTCAATACATTTAAGAACATTGAAATTGTATCATGCACTCTCTCAGATCACAGTGAAATAAAACTGAAAGTCAACTCCAAAAGGAATCTTCAAAACCATGCAAATAAATGAACATTAAATAACCTATTCCTGAATGAGCATTGGGTCAAAATGAAATCAAGATGGAAATTTAAAAATTCTTCAAACTGAATGACGATAATGACACAACCTATCAAGACCTCTGGGATACAGCAAAGGCAGTGCTAAGAGGAAAGTATCACAATCCTAAACATATATGCACCTAACACTGAGCTCCCAAATTTATAAAACAATTACTAATAGACCTAAGAAATGAGATAGACAGCAACACAATAATAGTGGGGGACTTCAATACTCCACTGACAGCACTAGACAGGTCATCAAGACAGAAAGTCAACAAAGAAACAATGGATTTAAACTATACCTTGGAACAAATGGACTTAACAGATATACAGAACATTTCATCCAACAACCACAGAATACACATTCTATTCAACAGCACATGGAACTTTCTCCAAGATAGACCATATCATAGGCCATAAAATGAGCCTCAATAAATTTAAGAAAAGAAATTATATCAAGCACTCTCTCAGACCACAGTGGAATAAAACTGAAATCAACTCCAAAAGGAACCTTCAAAACCATGCAAATACATGGAAATTAAATAACCTGCTCTGAATGAGCATTGGGTCAAAAAAAATCAAGATGGAAATTTAAAAATTCTTCAAACTGAATGACAATAATGACACAACCTATCAAAACCTCTGGGATACAGCAAGGCAGTGCTAAGAGGAAAGTTCATAGCCCTAAATGCCTACATCAAAAGTCTGAAAGAGCACAAACTGACAATCTAAGGTCACACCTCAAGGAACTAGAGAAACAAGAACAAACCAAACCCAAACCCAGCAGAACAAAGGAAATAACCAAGATCAGAGCAGAACTAAATGAAACAGAAACAACAACAATACAAAAGATAAATAAAACAAAAAGTTGGTTCTTTGAAAAGATAAATAAAATTGATAGACCATTAGCAAGATTAACCAAGAAAGAAGAGAAAATCCAATAAGCTCACTAAGAAATGAAACAGGAGATATTACAACTGACACCACTGAAATACAAAAGATCATTCAAGGCTACTATGAACACCTTTATGCACATAAACTAGAAAACCTAGAAGAGATGGATAAATTCTGAAAATACAACCTTCTAGCTTAAATCTGGAAGAATTAGATACCCTGAACAGACAATAACAAGCAGTGAGATTGAAATGGTAATTTAAAATTACCAACAAAAAAAAGTCCAGGACCAGATGGATTCACAGCAGAATTCTACCAGACATTCAAAGAACTGGTACCAATCTTTGACACTATTCCACAAGATAGAGAAAGAAGGAACCTCCTAATTCATTCTATGAACCCAGCATCACCCTAATACCAAAACCAGGAAAGGACATAACCAAAAAAGAAAACTACAGACCAATATCCTTGATGAACATAGATGCTAAAATCCTTAACAAAATACTAGCTAACCAAATCCAACAACATATCAAAAGATAATCCACCATGATCAAGTGGGTTTCATACCAGGGATGCAGGATGGTTTAACATATGCAAGTCAATAAATGTGATACACCACATAAACAGAATTAAAACAAAATCACATGATCATCTTAATAGATGAAAAAGCATTTGACAAAATCCAGCATCCCTTTATGATTAAAACTCTCAGCAAAATTGGCATACAAGGACATACCTCAATGTAATAAAAGCCATCTATGACAAACCCACAGCCAACATAATACTGAATGGGGAAAAGTTGAAAGCATTCCTCTGAGAACTGGAACAAGACAAGGATGCCCACTCACCACTCCTCTTCAACATAGTACTGGAAGTCCTAGCCAGAGCAATCAGACAAGAGAAAGAAATAAAGGACATCCAAATTGGTAAAGAGGAAGTCAAACTGTCACTGTTGCTGATGATATGATTGTTTACCTTGAAAACCCTAAAGACTCCTCCAGAAAGCTCCTAGAACTGATAAAAGAATTCAGCAAAGTTTCAGATACAAGATTAATGTACACAAATCAGTAGCTCTTCTACACCAACAACAACCAAGCAGAGAATCAAATCAAGAATAAATAAATAAAAAATAAAAATAAAATACTTAGGAATATACCTAACAAAGGAGTCAAAGACCTCTACAAGGAAAAACTACAAAACACTGCTGAAAGAAATCATAGATACTGAAGCAGGAGAATTACTTGAACCCCAGAGGCAGAGATTGTAGTGAGCCAAGGTCCTGCCATTGCATCCAGCCTCTGGGACTAGAGAAAACTCCATCAAAAAAAAAAAAATCATAGATGACACAAACAAAGGGAAACACATCCCATGTTCATGGATATGTAGAATCAATGTTGTGAAAATGACCATACTGCTAAAAGCAATCTACAAATTCAATGCAATGCCCTTCTGAACACCACCATCGTTCTTCACACAATTACAAAAATAATTCTAAAATTCATATGGAACCAAAAGAGAGCCACATAGCCAAAGCAAAACTAAGCCAAAAGAACAAGCCTGGAGGCATCACATTACCTGATTTCAAACTGTACTATAATGCCATAGTTCCCAAAACAACTTGGTACTGGTATAAATATAGGCACATAGACCAATGGAACAGAATAGAGAACCCAGAAATTAACCCAAATACTTATAGCCAACTGATCTTTGCCAAAACAAATGAAAATATAAAGTGGGGAAAGGACACCCTTTTCAACACACGGTGTTAGTATAATTGGCAAGCCACATATAGGATAATGAAACTGGATCCTCTTATCTCACCTTATACAAAAATCTACTCAAGATGGATTAAGAACTTAAACCTAAGTCCTGAAACTATAAAAATTCTAGAAGATAACACTGGATAAATCCTTCTAGACATTGGCATAGGCAAGGATTTCATGACCAAGAACCCAAAAGCAAATGCAATAGAAACAAGGATAAATAGCTGGGACCTAATTAAACTAAAGAGGTTTTGCATGGCAAAGGGAACAGTCGGCAGAGTAAATAGACAACCTACAGAGTGAGAGAAAATTGTCACTGTCTATACATCTGACAGAGGACTAATATCCAGAATTTACAATGAACTCAAACAAATCAGTAAGGAAAAACAAACAACTGTCATCAAAAAACGGGCTAAGGACATGAATACACAGTTCTCAAAAGAAGATATACCAATGGCCAACAAACATATGAAAAAGTGCTCAGCATCACTGGTGATCAGGGGTGTGCAAATCAAAACCACAATGCAATAGCACCTTACCTGCTGCAAGCCATAATAAAAAACATTTAAAAAAAGTAGATGTTGGCATGGATGCAGTAAACAGGGACCACTTCTACACTGCTGGTGAAAATGTAAACTAGTACAGCCACTGTGGAAAACAGCGTGGAGATTCCTTAAAGAACTAAAAGTAGAACCACCATTTGATCCAGCAACCCCACTACTAGGCATCTACCCAGAGGAAAATAAGTCATTATTCAAAAAATATACTTGCACACACATGCTTATAGCTGCACAAATCACAATTGCAAAATCGTAGAACCAACCTAAATGTCCATCAATCAACAAGTGGATAAAGAAACTGTGAGATACACACATACACACACACACACACACACACATATGTATATGATGGAATACTACATAGCCATAGAAAGGAATGAATTAACAACATTTTCAGTGACGTGGATGAGAAGGGAGGCTATTATTCTAAGTGATGCAACTCAGGAATGGAAAACTCAACATCATATGTTCTCACTGATATGTGGGAGCTAAGCTATGAGGACTCAAAGGCATAAGAATGATGCAATGGACTTTGGGGACTTGGGGGAAGAGTGAGGAGGCGAGGATAAAAGACTACAAATATGGTGCAGTGTATACTGCTTGGGTCATGGTTGCACCATAATCTCACAAATCACTACTAAGGAACTTACTCATGTAAACAAATACCAACTGTACCCCAATAACTTATGGAAAAATAAAATGTAACACACCAAGAAAGTGAAGAGACAACGCACAGAATGGGAAAAAAAGAATTGCAAACTACTCATCAGACACAGGATTAATAACCACAATATATAAGGAGCTCAAACAACTCTGCAAGAAAAAAGCTAATAATCTGATTTTTATCAATGGTCAAACAAGGTTTGAACACATATTTCTCAAAAGAAGACATACAAATAGCAAATAGGCATATGAAAATGTGCTCAATATCATTGATAGAGAAATGCAAATCAAAACTGCAGTGCAATATCATCTCATTGGAGTTAAAATGGCTTATATTCAAATGACAGGCAATAACAAATGCTGGCAAGAATTTGGAGAAAAGGAACCCTCATATACTGTTGGTGGAATGTAAATTAGTACAACCACTATAAAGAACAGTTTGGAGGTTCCTCAAAAACTAAAAATTGAATGCAATCCCCATCTGAATACCACCATCATTCTTCACAGAATTACAAAAACAATTCTAAAATTCATATGGAACCAAAAGAGAGCCACATAGCCAAAGCAAAACTAAGCCAAAAGAACAAGCCTGGAGGCATCACACTACCTGATTTCAAACTGTACTATAATGCCATAGTTCCCAAAACAACTTGGTACTGGTATAAATATAGGCACATAGACCAATGGAACAGAATAGAGAACCCAGAAATTAACCCAAATACAGCCAACTGATCTTCGCAAAGCAAAACAAAATAAATAAAGGACACCTTTTCAACACATGATGTCGATAACTGGTGAGCCACATATAGGATAATGAAACTGGATCCTCTTCTCTCACCTTATACAAAAATCTACTCAAGATGGATTAAGAACTTAAACCTAAGTCCTGAAACTATAAAAATTCTAGAAGATAACACTGGATAAACCCTTCTAGACATTGGCATAGGCAAGGATTTCATGACCAAGAACCCAAAAGCAAATGCAATAAAACAAAGATAAATAGCTGGGACCTAATTAAACTAAAGAGCTTTTGCATGGCAAAGGGAACAGTCGGCAGAGTAAATAGACAACCTACAGAGTGAGAGAAAATTTTCACAATCTATACATCTGACAGAGGACTAATATCCAGAATCTACAATGAACTCAAACAAATCAGTAAGAAAAACAAACAACCCCATCAAAAAAATGGGCTAAAGACATGAATAGACAGTTCTCAAAATAAGGTATACAAATGGCCAACAAACATGAAGAAATGCTCAACATCACCAATGATCAGAGAAATGCAAATCAAAACCACAATGCAATACACCTACCTCCAGAAAGCCATAATTTTAAAAATATTTAAAAACAGTAGATGTTGGCATGGATGGTAAACAGGGAACACTTCTACACTGCTGGTGGGAATGTAAACTAGTACAGCCACTATGGAAAACAGTGTGGAGATTCCTTAAAGAACTAAAAGTAGAACTACCATTTGATCCAGCAATCCCACTACTAGGTACCTACATAGAAGAAAATAAGTCATTATTTTAAAAAGATACTTGCACATGCATGTTTATAACAGCACAATTCACAATTGCAAAATCATGCAACCAACCTAAATGTCCATCAATCAACAAGTGGATAAAGAAACTGTGAGATACACACTACACACACACACACACACATATGTATATGATGGAATACTACATAGCCATAGAAAGGAATGAATTAACAACATTTTCAGTGACGTGGATGAGAAGGGAGGCTATTATTCTAAGTGATGCAACTCAGGAATGGAAAACTCAGCATCATATGTTCTCACCAATACATGAGAGCTAAACTATGATGATGTAAAGACATAAGAACGGACTTTGCAGAGCCTGGTAGAAGAGTGAGAGGCATACGAAAGCTAAAAGACTATGACTATGGTGTAGTGTATACTGCTTGGGTCATGGTTGCACCATAATCTCACAAATCACTACTAAGGAACTTACTCATGTAAACAAATACCAACTGTACCCCAATAACTTATGAAAAATATAAATAATAAATGAAAAATAAAAGAAAGTGAAGAGACAACCCACAGAATGGGAAAAAAAGAATTGCAAACTACTCATCAGACACAGGATTAATAACCACAATATATAAGGAGCTCAAACAACTCTGCAAGAAAAAAGCTAATAATCTGATTTTTTTTAATGGCCAAAAAAAGGTTTGAACACATATTTCTCAAAAGAAGACATACAAATAGCAAATAGGCATATGAAAATGTGCTCAATATCATTGATAGAGAAATGCAAATCAAAACTGCAGTGCAATATCATCTCATTGGAGTTAAAATGGCTTATATTCAAAAGATAGGCAATAACAAATGCTGGCAAGAATTTAGAGAAAAGGGAACCCTCATATACTGTTGTTGGTAATGTAAATTAGTACAACCATTATAAAGAACAGTTTGGAGGTTCCTCAAAAAACTAAAAATTGAGCTACCACATTACTCAGCAATCCTATTGCTGGGTATATAACCATAAGAAAAGAAATCAGTATGTTGAGATATCTGTACTCCTATGTTTGTTGCAGCACTATTTACAATAACTGAGATTTGGAAGCAACCTGAGTGTCCATCAAGAATGGATTTTTAAAATATGATACATATACAGAGTGGAGTACTATTCAGCCTTAAAAAAGAATGAGATCCAGTCATTTGAAAGACTATGAATGGAACTGGAGATCATTATATTAAGTGAAATAGCCAGGCACAGAAAGACAGACATGTTCTCACTTATTTGTTGAATCTCAATATCAACCCACTTGAACTCATAAACAGAGAGAGTAGAAGGATGATTACCACAGGCTGGGAAAAAATATTGGAGGCCAAGGGGGAGGTGGACATTGTTCATGGGTACAAAAAATAGAATGAATAAGACTGCTATCTGATAGCACAGTAAGGTGACTATAGTCAATAATAACTTAATTGTACATTTTTAAATAACTAAAAGACTGTAATTTGATGGTTCACAACTCAAAAAATAAGTACTTGAGGAGATGGATGTCCCATTCTTTGTGATGTGATTATTTAACTTTGTACATCTGTATCAAAACATCTCATATATGTTATAAATATATACATCTATGTACTCACAAAAAATAAAAATTGAAAATTATAAGACCCTTGACTCAATTTGAATTTGGGGTAAGTAATGTTATTATTTTATACAAATATCTTTCAATACTTGCTTAAACACATTACACACAAATATGCAAATATTGCTATAGTTATACTAAAAAGTTATTCATTGCTTATCCCAATTTTAAACTTTACTATGTTTCTTATATTTTCTTTCAGTGAATCTGACACATCCATTATAGAAGTATCATAGGATTTACAAAGAGATTGTACAGACATGGGGAAAAAGAATAAAAGAAAAATCCTTAGAGGTCATATGGGTTGGTAAGAGTATAAAAGAAAACTGAGTCCCATATGATACATTAAAAACATAAATCAGGATGTACATCTGAGCTCTCACCAGGAGCCATGGCAACCAGATTGTCCTTGGGCTGAGGGTGAAGTCCCTGAGCACTCTCAGAGACAGACAATGCAAATCAAGTTCATTCTCATTGTGCTTGCTTTACCTTCAAAATTGTGTAAGTCCCTAAGCATATATATAATCATGAGTAGTTGTGGGAAAAATAACACCATTAAATGTGCCACAACAAAAGACTGATGACAAATACTGCAGATGTTTAGATCAGATGTCTGGAACAAAGAAAGAGAGTGTAATAAAAAATAATTTAAAGAAAATTGAGCTTGATAAATCTATTTCTTTATCTTTATAATAATGCCAAATGTGTTGAGATTTTCTTAAAATGGCATGATTTGTCTACAGATCTTTGTATTCTATCTGGCTTAAATTAAATGTATATACAATTTATATAATAAAATACTGGGCTGTTTTATTATAGTGATAATTTCTTGGTCATCACTTTGATCATATTCTACAAGTGGCACTGTAAGACCTATGACTAGTTATCAACAACATAAAGTGATCATGAGAGTTTTGTGGCAGATGAAGGAAGGTTGGTTAGTGCAGTGGCAATAGTTGGCAACCTGAGAAACCAAGCTCACAATTTTAGAAAAGTATTATTCTTTCTAACTAGATATTTCCATGAAAAGAACCTTGTGAAATGCAGAAATGCCAAAAGAATAATTATAAGATAATAACCAAATAACTAAAATACATCTAAATTTCTCTGACAATTTAACTTCATGCAGGGTGCAGCCAGAATCACAAAGTTTACTAACATAGACATTTATGATCTCAAGACATTTAATTCTTAGCTCGTTGAGGAAAAAAGTAGTAGAATTGTTATTGCAGAGACAAAAGACAGAAAACAGTGGAGGGGCTTGACCACAAGTCATGTTACAATTGTTGGAAACCTCTAAAAATCCTGCCTGGTGATAGGTTTTTCTTATCTCCTTATTGAAGAATATATGAGCAGGCAGGGCATGGTGGCTCAAACCTGTAATCCCAACACTTTGGGAGGCCAATGTTGGGGATCACTTGAGGTCAGGAGCTCAAGACTAGCCTGGGCAACATAGCAAAACCCTGTCCCTACAGTTTCTTTTTAAACTAACCCACTGCAGTGGCATATGCCTGTAGTCCCAGCCACTAGAAAGGCTGAGGTGGGAGAATTGCTTGAGCTTAGGTATTTGAATCTGGAGTGAGCTATGATTGTGCCACTGCACTCCAGCAAGAATGACAGAGCTAGGTCCTGTGTACAAATATATACATATTGTGTGTGTTGTCAATGACCAGTCATAGGTCTTACAATGCTGTTTATACAATATGGTAAAAATGATGCTGACAAAGAAATTATCACAATAATAATAATAAAAGACCAGTATATTTTATTATGTAAGTTGTTCATAAATTTAATATAAATGAGGTAGAGTATGAAGATCTGTAGACAAATCACGTCATTCTTTAAAAATCTCAACATAATAGAACTTTTTTTTGAGATGGAGTCTCACTCCATCACCTAGGCTGGAGTGCAGTGGCTAGATCTAGGCTCACTGCAACCTCTGCCACCCTGGTTCAAGCAATTCCCCTGCCTCAGCTTCCCAAGTAACTGGGATTATAGGTTCCTGCCACCATGCCCGGCTAATTTTTGTATTTTTAGTGGAGACAGGGTTTCACCATCTTGGCCAGGCTGGTCTTAAACTCCTGACCTTGTGATCCACTGACCTCGGCCTCCCAACGTGCTCAGATTCCAGGCATGAGCCACTGCACCCAGCCAACATTTCTTTTTTAAACTGTGCAAGCTCTTCGACCATCATGTCTCCGTGCATCACTGTAATAAGATAACCAGAGCAAGTGTTTCCACTGTGGAGTTGGAGGAGATAAAGATACATCCTTTGTACTTTGAGTGCTCTTATCAGGATCAGGGGAGGTCCCTGCACTCTGATTTTATCTCTTAAATGCACAAAGTACAGAGATTTTTAACATGAATAATTTTAAAAGGAATTAAAAATTCTATAATTTTCAGGGACATGCAGGTTTTCTATTGATCATGCTTTTTCTTGATATTTTTAGGCTCTGGCAGTCTGCAAATGAATAATCTCTATCATCATCATTGTGTTCCTTTGTGTTTTAACCTTTCCTGATTCCATTCTCTCTACCTTTTATTTTGAAGAAGAATAGACACCAGAAAATCCTATCCCTACCAAATGCAAAAAAAAACATGAAAATTATAAATATTAACATTTACAAGTCACATTTGTGAATATATATTTTAATTAGAAAATTACAATTTTAAACTTTCAGAGGAAATGATAGTAATATAAAACAGAGGACTTTTTTTTTTTTAAGATGGAGTCTCGTTCTGTCGCCCAGGCTGGAGTGCAGTGGCACGACAAACAGAGGACATTTTTATAATAAGGAACTCATATTTTTAATATTTTGCAAATTATTATTCACTCATCACCAAATAATCTTACCTAAAGTAATATATAACCAATTTAATAAGTTTAGTTTAAAAAAACTCAAAATTACAAAATAATTAATACAATATTTGAAATCATGATGCATATTGCAAGCTTTCCTTCAGGTAAAGTTCTATTAACTCTACAAAAGTTTTATAAATGGCAGATGTTACATTTCCAGATAGTTTTGTGGTAATCAAAAAAGAATTATTTTATTAGCAATTTTCATAACACATTGAGATTAAATACTATTTGTGATAAATATCATTACTGTAACACATTTAAAAGATCTCAGGTATTAAGAAATCTCAATTTAGATGTGTCCAAGCTGGCCGATTAGAAGCACCTGTGGTCCGTGGCTCTCACTGAGAGCAGTGACAACTGCAGTGAATTCTGCACCTTCAATTGAGGTATCCAGGTTCTTGCACTGGGACTGACTAGGCAGACAGCTCGACTCACAGAGAGTGAGGAAAAGCAAGTGGGGCGATGGCCACCCAGGTGTGGCATGGAGCTAGGGGAGCCCCCACTCGCAGCCAAGGGAGGTGGTGAGTGATTGTGCGACTCTGCCCGGGAAACCACGCTTCTCCCACGGATCTTGGCAACCTGCAGATCAGAGATCCCTCGTGAGCCCAGCCACATCATGGCCTTGGGTCTGAAGCACAGAGCTGTGTGGAGTCTCAGGGGAGTGCTTGATGGCTCACTGGGGCATGAGTGGAAATGCAGGAGTTTTGCATACTCTGCCCCAAGAGTTCTAGCAAAGTGGGAGATGCATCCATGCATTCCCCTAGGAAGGGGATTGAATCTAGGGAGCCAGGACCGAGTTCCCAGGGTGAGGGGCAGCTGCTTTATCTGTGGTTTGAGTTGGTTGCTCTAGGATGCTGGCACCAAGGACCAGGAGGAGTTTCCCACAATGCATCACAACTGCTGTGCCTGATCATGGCTAGTCTGCTTCTTTAAGTGAGATCCAATCCATCCCTCCTCACTGGACGGGGCCTCCCCATTGGAATTTTAGCAACTCTAGCCAGAGTTGTATGGACAGAACTCTGATTTCTCCCTGGGATGAAGTCCCAAGGGAGAGGGATAGCTGCTATCTCTGCAGTTCAGCCACAATACAAGAGAAAAAAGGTTGGTTTAGCACAGGCAAATCTACAAATGTAATTCATCACATAAACAGAACTAAACACAAAAACAACACGATTATCTCAATAGATGCAGAAAAGGCCTTCAATAAAATTTGACATCCCTTCGTGTTAAAAAAAGGCAGTTAGCCTTTCCAACCTGCTGGCTCTGGAGACCCCCAGGCAGTCAGCACAGTGCACCTGCTCTGCCAAGGGGCAGACAGACTGCTTCTTTAAGCAGTCCCTGATCCTGTTCCTCCTGACTGGGCGAGACCTCCCAACAGGGGTCTCCAGACACCTCCTACAGGAGTGTTCCAGTTGGTATCAACTCAGTATCCCCTTGAATGGTGCTCCCAGAGGAAGGATCAGGCTGCCATCTTTGCTGTTTTGCAGGCTTCACTAGTGATACCTCCAGATGCAGGAGAGACTGAGGTGACTAGGGTCTGGAGTGGACCCCCAGAAAACCACAGTAGCCCTGGAGAAGAGTGATCTGACTGTTAAAAACAAACAAACTGAAAGCAACAACAGCAACACCAACAAAAAAGACCCCACAAAAACCCCATTCAAAGATCAGCAACCTCATAGATCAAAGGTAGATAAGCCCACAAAGATGAAAAAGCATCAACACAAAAACACTGAAAACTCAAAAAGGCAGAATACCTCTTCTTTTCTAAATGATAGCAACACCTCTCAAGCAAGGGCACAGAACTGGACTGAGGCTGAGATGGCTGAATTGACAAAAGTAGGCTTTAGAAGGTGGGTAATAACAAACTTCACTGAGCTAAAGGAGCACATTCTAACCTAATGCAAAGAAGTTAAGAATTACGATAAAACAATGCAGGAGTTGACAACCAGAATATCCAGTTTAGGAGAAACATAACTGACCTGATGGAGCTGAGAAACACAACATGAGAACTTCACAATGCAGCCACAAATATCATTAGCAGAATAGGCCAAGTGGAGGAAAGAATCTCAGAGCTTGAAAACTGTCTGAAGTAAGACAGGAAGAGAAGAATAGAGAGAGAAAAAAAAAGAGTGAACAAAACCTTCAAGAAATAAGGCATTATGAAAAAGGCTATGACTGATAAGGGTACCTTGGTCCACCATGATGATCAAGATGGCTTCCTCCCCAAGATACAAGGTTGGTTCAGCATAGGCAGATCTACAAATGTAATTCATCACATAAACAGAACTAAACACAAAAACAACATGATTATCTCAATAAACACAGAAAAGGCCTTCAATAAAATTCAAATCCCTTCATATTAAAAACTCTCAAAAAATTAGCTATTAAAGGAACACACCTCAAAATAATAACAGCCATATATGAGAAACCCATAGGCAATATCATACTGAATGGGAAAAGCTGGAAGCATTCTCCTTGAAAACTGGCACAAGACGAGGATGCCCTCTCTTACCACTCCTATTCAACATAGTATTGGAATTTCTGGCCAGAGCAATCAGGCAGGAGAAAGAAATCAAGGGTTTTCAAATGGAAAGAGAAGAAGTCAAATTATCTTCATTTGCAGATGACATAATCCCATACCTAGAAAACCCCATCATCTTGGCCCAAAAGCTTCTTAAGCTGATAAACCACTTCAGTAAAGTCTCAGGTTACAATATCATTGTGCAGAAATTACTAGCATTCCTATTCACCAGCAACAGACAAGCAGAGAGCCAAATCATGAATGAATTCCCATTCACAACTGCTAACGAAGAGAATAAATTACCTGAGAACACAGCTAACAAGAGATATAGCTAACTCCTCTTCAAGGAGGACTGCAAATCACTGCTCAGAGAAATCAGAGAGGACACAAACAAATGAAGAAACACTTCATGCCCACGGATAGGCAGAATTAATTCTTGAAGGTGGCCACACTGCCCAAAGTAATTTATAAAATAATTTAATGTTATTCCCATTAAACAACCATTGACATTCCTTACAGAATTAGAAGAAACTATAAAAATTCGTATGGAACCAAAAAACAGCCCAAATAGCCAGGACAATTCTAAGCAAATAGAACAAAGATGGAGGCATTACACTACCCAACTTCAAGCTACACTATAAGACTACAGTAACCAAAACAATATAGTACTGGCACAAAAATAGACACATGGACTAATGGAAGGGAATAGAGAACTTGGAAATAAGACCATACACATACAACCATCTGATGTTTGACAAACCTGACAAAAACAAGCAATGGAGAAAGGATTCCTTACTTAATAAATGGTACTGGGAAAACTGGCTAGCCATATGCAGAAAACTGAAACTGCACATCTTCTTTACACTTTATACAAAAATTAAGTCAAGATGGATTAAAGACTTAAACATAAGACCTAAAACCATAAAAACCCTAGAAGAAAACCTAGGCAATACCATTCAGGACATAGGCATGGGCAAATACTTCATTACTAAAACAACAAAAGCAATGGCATCAAAGGCCAAAGTTGACAAATGGTATCTAATTAAACTAAAGACCTTCTGTACAGTGAAAGAAACTATCATCAGAGTGAACAGAAAACCTACAGATTAGGAGAAAATTTTGCAATCTATCCATCTGACAAAGGGCTAATATACAGAATCTACAAAGAACTTACACAAATTTACAAGAAAGAAACAACCCCATCAAAAAGTGGGCAAAGGATATAAACAGGCATTTCTCAAAAGAAGACTTTTATGCAGTCAACAAAAGCATGAAAAAAACCTCATCATCACGGGTCATTAGAGAAATGCACATCAAAACCACAATGAGATACCATCTCACACCAGTTAGAATGGTGATCATTAAAAAGTCAGCAAACAACAGATGCTAGAGATGATGTGGAAAAATAGGAACACTTTTACACTGATAGTGGGAGTGTAAATTAGTTCAACCATTGTGTAAGACAGTGGGGCGATTCCTCAAGGATGTAGAACTAGAAGTACCATTTGACCCAGCAATCCCATAACTGGGTATATACCCAAAGGATTATAAATCATTCTACTATAAAGACACATGCACACTTATGTTCATTGCAGTACTGTTCACAATAGCAAAGACTTGAAACCAACCCAAATGCCCATGAATGATAGACTGGATAAAGAAAATGTTGCACATATACACCATGGAATACTATGCAGCCATAAGAAAGGATAAGTTCATGTCCTTTGCAGGCACATGGATGAAGCTGGAAACCATTATTCTCAGCAAACTAACACAAAAATGGAAAACCAAACAACACATGTCCTCACTCATAAGTGGGAATTGAACAATGAGAACATATGGACACAGGGAGGGGAACAGCACACATGGGAGCCCGTTGGGGTGTAGGGGACTAGGGGAGGGATAGCACTGGGAGAAATACGTAACGTAGATGACAAGGTGGTGGGTTCAGCAAACCACCATGGCACATGTATACCTATGTACCAAACCTGCACATTCTGCACCTGTGTCCCAGAATTTAAAGTATGACCAAAAAATAAATAAATAACGTCACATAAATTCATAAAGTCTAGTATAGCTAATATATTATAATGAAATGTCAACTATAATCCTAGCTCAAAAAGAACACCACAAAATTATGAAGGCCTTTCCACAAATCTCTAAATTTATGTTCTTGTAACATTACATTTCTAATTCTTCTTGCATAATTTCTTGATTTTAGCTATGGTTCAGTGGTAGTAAGATGGTAATTATGAGAAGAAAATTATCCTAACACTCCCTTGAGAAAATCCTGTCTCATTTCACTACACACCTGAATCTTAAGCAGCCACTTCTAATGCAGCTGAATAATAGATACTTACCCAGTTGATTCTATGAATTGAATCTATGCTAATAAGCTGGGAATATCATTAGCTCATCTTCCTTCAGGCCTGTATTTGTCATGGTCTCTTGTAGAAGCAGGACAGCACCAGCATTGGGATTGTTAGAAACAGAGGGTATCAAAGTGAAAACTGGACTTCCCTAATTGTTGGAAAACAGCAGATTGGAAACCGAAGGGCTCCAATGTTTTCCATGTGTGACGTCATTGTCCCAGGTGGCCTTGCTCAGGTGAGTGGCCTGGCCTCATTTCTTGTCAGTGAAACAGAAGTCAAACGATATTTCTACCTTCCAAGAGAATAGAACATAATGTCAGATTTTCTCATGGATTCTCACTAGTTCAAAAAAGTTTTGTGGACTTCATTTATTTCTTCTGTAGCGGTCTCAGGGTCACCTAGAAATATAAGCTACTTCGTTGGAATTTGGAAGATACCTCCTGCTCCAAAACTACTTAAAAGATGTGCTCTTTCTTCCTGGGAACAGAGCCCCAAATCTAAGCATCTGGCATGGGAAGCAGAATGTAGGCTGCTTTTCACCTCTCACATAGTAGGACTGGTGTATTTATCAACGGCAGAAAAAAAAACACCTCCATTGCAGGCAGCACTGATGACTGAGATGGACACCGTACTTCTTCATACACTTGATTTTGATGTAAATTTCCAGGAACCTGTGTTTGCCATCTCATCCCTTTTTATCCTTTACTGTTTCTAGTCTTGGGGCTGTTTTATTTAACAAACTAGAACATCTACTTCTTGGCAACAGACAAACTTTTTGCTTTGTGACACCCACCAACCAAACCTAAATGTAACTTTAACTTTAACCTTAACGCTGATTATAACTGCCACATTTATGATTCTTTTAATAATAATAAAAAAACTTGATGTTATAATGGTAGCTTTTCTTCCCATAAACCTATATCTCTTTGCACAGAGCACTTGTTCAGCCTGTTTGGATTTGGCATGATGTGTTCCCATGCATTGTCTTTGATTCTATAATAAACAAGTCTTCCATTGGATCTCATTATGACACTCTCACCCTCAGACTTCTGCTCTCTGCAAATACAGTTCTGCCTGACCTCTCTGACTGAATCCATTCTCTCATTAGCTGCCATAACTACAACCTCAATACTCAACCTTTTTCGTTTCTTAGCTTTTGATTTGTTCATTTAATTGCCTTATTTGAAGTTTCTCTATTTCTTCTTTTTAAACTTTCCTTGGCCAGTGCTCATAGAAAAAAAAAAAACTGTCAACTAAGAATCCTACACCTAGCAAAGCTATGTATCTAAAATTGAGAATTGCCTGAGTTCAGGAGTTCAAGACAGACCTGGACAACATAATGAGAGCTCATCTCTGCTAAAAAATAAAAAAATACATTTAGCCAGGTGTGGTGATGTGAACCTGTAGTCTCACAGCTACTTGGGAGGCTGAGGTGAGAGAATTGCTTGAGCTCGGGAGATCCAGACTGCAGTAAGCTATGATTGTGCCGCTGAACACCAGTCTGAGTGACAGAGTGAGGTCCTGTCTCAAACAAACAAAACAACAAGAACAAAAACATAGAACCTTAGGGAATCTAATAAAAATGTAGTTTTGGTCAAGTTTTGCTATTTTAAATTCCTGATTTTCCCTTACATTCTAAAGCAAAGGGAAATGAAAGCACTGGTGAGACCTAGGCTGGAGGGGCTGCCCTAGGCTCACCATATGTTACCTCTGGGTGACCCCTGCAAAATCTCCAGAGACATCTGAGCTGAGGAATAAGCCAATGTCAGCAACTCAGAAAAGGTTTTCACTTTAGGCCCTCCTGAAACAAGAGCCTAAGAGAGTTGGGATCTAGCAGGAGCACATTGTGCTTTCTTAAGCATTTCCCACCAGGTGACCTGGATACAGGGCTGTCTCTAGGATGTGGGTGATTGGTTACCAGAGTTCTAAGTTCTGTTGGGGTCTGTCACCAAGGAAGTAAGATCACTTTTTCAAAGTTTCATCCTCTGGGCTCCTTGCTGCCTTCCATAAGACCTACCCAAAGGCCCTGCTGGGCTACTGACTGCTCACTATCTCTGCATGTCAACTCTTACCTGTGCACAATTATGCAAGCACAGCCTCTCAGTTCCCTGGAAAGACCTGAATGGAGCCAGGGCCTCAGGTGTGAGGTCACAGATCTGGGTAAGAACCTACTTTTCTTACTAGTTCTGTGACACTAGAAAAGTGGGTTTGGGGGCCTTTCAACCTGTACAGTGGGTAACATGTCAGCATCTCCTTCCTAGGGAACTCATCAGGTGTGTATGAGATAAAACTTGTAAAACTCATGGTGTGGCATCCCATGTAGATAATGCACACACTTAGAGATAAAATAATTATAAGAAGGAATGGGAGGTAGCATAGAATACAACTCAAACAGGCCTGTATCCAGTAGTGTGATATTGGAAAGTCGCTTCCCCTCTCAGCCTCATTTTTCATTCTGCACCAGTAAGAGTTTGAGATGAAATGAAATTCAGATATTGTCATCCTCTGACATTACTCCTTTCAGTGCCTTCTCATTATATTCAGAATCAGACCCGTGTCCTTCATTTTGGCCTATGTGGTGGGCAGCCTACAGGAAGGTTCACAACACTAAGGGGTTAATGACTCACTTCTGACGAACAGAATGCAATGAAAGTGATGGGATAACACTTCTGTCTTAAGTCAGGCTGTTATAGCAAAGATAGACTGAGCCACTTATCAAAAACAGAATGTTCTTTCTCACAGTTCTGGAGGACAGAAGTTGAAGATCAGAACGCCACCATGGTTGGGCTCTAGTGAGAACTCTATTGTGAGTTTCTGACTGTAGACTTTACATTGTATTTTTACCTGACAGATAGTGGAGGAGGAAGCTCTCTGGGGTTTCTTCTATGGAGCCAGTAATCCCATTCATGAGGGTATCACCTTCAGAGCCTAATTACCTCCCACTTCCTAGTACTGTTACACTGGGTGCTAGGATTTCAACATATACAATTTTTGGTGGGGAAATGTTCAGTCTATTGCAACTCCCATTATGTTATTATCAAAAAAGCTGTCATTTTCTCCTAGTCACTTTTTCTGTGTTTCCTCCCTCAACCTCTCTCTATTTCTCTCATCTCTTCTACTTACTCTGTCCAGTGTTTTCTCCCTCATTCTCTGCCTGTGTCTTTCTCTTCTCTGTCAATATGCATTTCTCTCTCTGTCTTTCTACTGCATTCCTCAAAATCAAAAAGCAAGTTCCAGTGTTATGAGCTGCCCTACACAGAGGCCTACACAACAGAGAATAAGGGAGTGCTCAGGCCCCCAGAGACACTCAGGCTCTCAGTCTACACTGAATCCAGCCAATACCCACATGAGTGTGCTTGGAAGCCAATCCTCCCACAGCCCAGCTTCAGCTGAGAACACAGCCCCAGCCTCATGGAGCCCCATGTGCAGGCAGCCAGTGAGGCTGCGTCCAGATTCTCATCCACACAAATCATGAGACAGTAAGCATTTGTTGTTTATAGGTGATACATTTGGGGACAATGTTGTCAGAGAGAAGCAGATCACTGTCTTCTTCTTCCAGACCCCAGAGTCTCCTCTCTCCTCTTCTCTTCCCCAGGCTCCCTCTAGCCCCATTGGCCTCTTTCTCAAATCCTCTGCCAAAGTCACTTCTGCCTGCATGTTTCTTCACCAGAAGTGATATCTCTCTGGCACACTGTTCCCAGACTTGTGCAGGGCTGGCCCTCTGTTGTCATCCTGGTCATGGCATAAATGTCACCTCAGTGAGTCATTTGGGTCCCTCAAACGTTTTGGCTCCCTTGCCCTCCCTCCCAACATCCTGCTTTATTTTTATGATAGCATTTACTCTTCTTTTACATGCACTTGCATTAGTGTTTTGTCTATACATCTTCAGACTGTGGGCTCCTTGAGTGGGATAAAGGGCCACTCAATCATTTCTCAGCACCACATGCTGGGCCCGCCAGGGCATTTGGCACAGATTTAGTTCTGTGGCAGTGTTGCTGAGTCTATGAGGGAATGTCTAACCTCCTTGTCTGCTTCTAATCACCTCACAATGGTATATATATATATATTTTTTTTTGGAAACACAATGATAATTAAGTTGATAGTAAAACATAAATGGCAAAATAATAAAAATTTGTGAAGTTTCCTGTTGAGTATTTGTAATAGCTTTTATTATATAATTATCTGTTATTATTATTTTAAGTTTTACAACAACTTTAACATAAGTAGTTTGATTTTTAATGAAAACCTGTTTTATTTAACTCTGAGTTGTGATGACAAATTTTGTAGTCTATCTCCAAATTATTCTATAGTTTAATAGTTTTATTCTTGTTTTTATGAATGATTTTGACCCCAATATTTACTTCGGAAAGAGGAATTCTACAAGTTTCCTACCAAGTCGGACCAATTACATTGTGTCATCTAGGATTTAGCATCTGATGTTCCAATTAACAGGTATACAAGTTCATATGTCAAGTAACCCTGGGCCATATGTGCCCTAAATAATTCTAAACTCTTTGATGAATATTTAATTTTTTCTTTAGTTTTTAAAGGATTTTGTTTCTCCTTTGTTTATGAAGCTTAGTTTGGCTGGATATGAAATTCTGTGTTGAAAATTCTTTTCCTTAAGAATGTCCAATATTGGCCCCCACTCTCTTCTGGCTTGTAGGGTTTCTGCAGAGAGATCTGCTATTACTTTGATGGGCTTCCATGTGTGAGTAACCTGACCTTTCTCTCTGGCTGCCCTTATCATTTTTCCTTCATTTCAACCTTGGTGAATCTGACTTGAATGTGCCTTGGGGTTGCCCTTCTCAAGGAGTATCTTTGTCGTGTTCTCTGTATTTCCTGAATTTGAATGTTGGCCTGTACTGCTAGGTTGGGGAAGTTCTCCTGGATAATATCCTGAAGAGTGTTTTCCAACTTGGTTCCATTCTCCCTGTCACTTTCAGGTACACCAATCAAATGTAGATTTGATCTTTTCACATAGCCCCATATTTCTTGGAGGCTTTGTTCATTCGTTTTCATTCTTTTTGCTCTAATCTTGTATTCATACTTTATTTCATTAAGTTGATCTTCAATCTCTGCTATCCTTTCTTCTGCTTGATCTATTTGGCTATTGATACTTGTGTATGCTTCACAAAGTTCTCATACTGTGTCTTTCAGCTCCATCAGGTCATTTGTGTTCTTCTCTAAACTAGTTATTCTAGTTAGCAATTCTTCTAAGCTTTTTTCAAGATTCTTAGCTTCCTTGCACTGGCTCAGAACATGCTCCTTTAGCTCGGAGAATTTTGTTATTACCCACCTTCTGAAGCCTACTTGTGTCAATTCATCTAACTCATTCTCCATCCAGTTTTGTTCCCTTGCTGATGAGGTTTGTGATCCTTTGGAGAAGAAGAGGCATTCTGGGTTTTGGAATTTTCAGCCTTTTTTCACTGGTTTCTCCCCAGCTTTAAGGAATTATCTACCTTTGGTCTTTGATGTTGTTGACCTTTGGATGGCGTCTCTAAGTGGATGTGCTATTCCTTTCTGTTTGTTAGTTTTCCTTCTAACAGTCAGCCTCCTCTGCTGCAGATCCCCTGGAGTTTGCTGGAAGTTCACTCTAGACCCTGTATGTCTGGGTATCACCAGTGGAGGCAGCAGAACAGCAAAGATTGCTACCTGTTCCTTTCTCTGGAAGCTTCATCCCAGAGGGGCACCTGCCAGATGCCAGCCAGAGTTTTCCCATATGAGGTGTCTGTTGGCTATCTGTTATGAACAGACAGATGGGAGGATGAAAGAGTGGATGGATGGACAGATGTTTTAAAAAGCAGAAAGAAGAAAACACTCAAAGTGAGAATGAGAATATAATTGAAGAATCAGGACAGATGCATGGAGTAGAGTCACAATCTCCAGACTTCCTTTGTCTCACCCAGTGCCCTCACCACCTACTTTGAGAAGCAGTGACATGTGCTTTCAAATGATGTCCCCAGTCACCATGCTGCTGCTGCAGAAGGTGTCCTAGACCTGGAGCCAATCATAGCTCATGAGGTATGTACTGAGGGCCAGTTAAGAAAAGCCTCAGCACAATGAAGTCAATGCAGAAGGTCTTTTCTTCTGCCATGGCTACCTGACCAGGCCCTAATGTGCCATTCAGTATAAACACTCTGACAGGCTCACAGAGAGAGATAAAGTTCTGGGATCACTGCAAATCAAAGTTTAATGTTAAAGTGAGAGTAAGACTCTTTCAGGTCCAGAAACAGCCCCTGGGTCCACAAGTTCAACAGGCCTAGAGACAGCATGTTTCAGTGGATTAATGCACCCACCCACCCACCCACCTTCACTTCTTACCTTCTCCCTGGACCACACAGGTCTGGATTGCAAGTATAAATCCGATGAGGGAGCGTGCATGGGAGCCAAGGCCTTGACATCACTTTATCTGCCAACGGTAGGACTTAACTGGTTGTCCCCAAGAAGCAGCATACAATTCTGCAGCCAAAAGATGTTAGAATGCTGTTGGAGGATTCCAGGATCCCACAGTCTGGTATTTTAGAATCCTGAACTTTAGACTTGTCAAGAACATGTGCTCATCTGTGGTTCAGACATAACACACTATATTTGCTAGATGGTAACACTGTACATGGCACTCTTCTAAATATGTTTCAGCTATTAAGTCATTTAAGGGACTCCATGAGGCTGATACTAGTATCCCCTTTACAGAGGACACTGAGCACAAACAAGTAACTTGCCCACTGTCACAAAGGTGGAAATGGCAGAGCAGTCGGGATGTGAACCCATAGGCTGTGTACCTAACCACAGTACAATTCTGTTTAACTGCAGAACAAGGTTATGGGGGCAATCTCTGATAGCAGGCAGGCTGCACGGGTTTAGATTCTGCCTCCTTTACTGTGGAGCAGCATGGTCTTGAGTAAGTGAGCTGCCTGTGCTTCAGTTTCCTCCTCTGTAAGATGGGCATATAACAGTACCTCCTATGATCGGAATTTTGTCAAGACCTAGCCTCCCTGGGTTCCTCTGTCCCCTTCTTATTCTGTGCATCAAGACTTGCTTGTAATGAGCTCCTCCCATCACCCACCAAGACTTTGGTGAATTAATGTCCCTTCAGGGTGTGAGTGACTGATAACAACGTCCTCAATTTCCTTTCAGCCTAATCTAGTAATATGCCTTCCTAAGAATAGCATTCTAATGTGGGAGTTTGTTCCTGAGGACAGGCTGATGGGAGAAATTAGATTCCTTTACAGTATTACTGGAAAATGAGGACTATCAGTATCTCTAAAAGAAAATGCTCTCTTGGAGTGTTGATGGGGTTACATGGCCAATGCAGGATAAAAGGCTTTCATTTGGCTCCCTGATTTGCTGGGTTTGGGAATTTTCCTGTTCCTGGTTATCACTTTCTCTCTTCTGCTCAGCATAGCTGTGTTTAGTCCCTAAACTTACACCTGTGCTCACACCTACACAGTGGGGACATGGTTTCATTCACAGCTATATACCCAGGGCCTAGAACAGGGTAGGCTCTGGATATATATGTGTGAATGGAGGGGCAGATTCTAAGTGCCTGGGAGAGAAAGGTGGCGATAGGAAAATACAGGCAAGAACTCTCCTGAGGGTCAAGCACCTGGTATTTCTCACAGAGGTTATGTAGGGAAGAGAAATGAATCAGAGATTAATTTTCAATTAGGAAGCAAAAGATTCAAGTGAGCAATAATTAGCAGCTGGAAGATAAATGGGAAATTTCTAACTTGGATTGCCTGGGTTCAGGTGGAGAACTCCAAAGAAAAGGGTCACCAGCCCACCCAGAGTATAAGAGAATCCCGGAAATGCCCCAAGGAAAGCATGAAGGAGGTCTGAGCTCTGAGGGCCCCTGACACCCAAGCCTCTAGTGGCCAGCACAAGATGGGGTCTGAATAGTGGGTGAAGAAACTGGACAGTTGGGTCCAAGGGGAAGAAGATCATGGAGGAAATAGATGCCTACGGGAGGCTGCAGAGTGGCAGAGCTGGCTGTCATGTAGCTTCTTTGCCAGGCACCCTGCCAGTGAGCGTAAGAAGCCCATGTTCACTGCAAAGTCCCTCTGGCTCTTAGAAGGGGACAGAGATTCACCTTGGTCAGGAGACTGTCTCCCTCCGTGGCCCTGGCTCAGCCCCCTCCAAGGTGCTAGTGGCCTTGGCTAAGTCCCTACCCCTCCTGCAGGCTTTCTGTTAGGACACAAATGAGTGGATTAGAGAGAAAAGCAGAAAAGATGTTTATGTGCTTCCAGCCCTCCCCTCCTCTGTCCCTTTAACATCTGTCTGGTAAAGCGGTGCCTCTTGGTCATGCATGCAACTCATTAGATCACCTGTCCTGGGAGATATTTCTCACCTTGGGGTTAGGAGGTTCTATTATGAATAGACCCCTTATGAATTTCAGATGGTCTAATAAACCCAGCCCTATATGTCCTGCCCAAGGTCACTTTAAATCTACACCTTTAGACCCCTAGATTACCTCAAGTTAATACCAAGATGGGAGAAGCCATGAAAGGAGAGAAAGAGAGGAAGGGCAGAGACACAGGAGGGGATCTGGGGTTTGGTGATGGGGGAGGGAGAGGGTTAAAAAAGATCTGCTGGTGTTGAGAACCCAGGCCCCGAGAAGAGCTTCTGAAGAGAAAGAAGGCAGTGCAGAGGGCCCCAGTGATCTTGGCTAGAGCAGAATGCAAGGGGGAGAAAGTGGAGTATACGGGAAACTTAGAAGGAAGGGAAGGGCAGAATTCAGAGACCCCTTCTCCCCAGACCAGCATGAGGATTTTTAATTTTCAAAGTCCTGGGGAGTAGGCAGGGGGGCACCATCTAACCTGGGTTTCAACACCTCACTCTGGCTTGGTTGTATAAAAGTTTTCTTATGCAAGAAGGCTGATGTTATAATAGTAGCTAAAAAACATAATTGAGAAATATGTTTTCCTCATGGAAAAAGAGGAAAAAGTCACTTCCTCTGAAAAAGTCTCCAATGACAAAGATACATATTTCACTAGACAAGTTATAAAACTGTTAAAAAGGGTATTACTTAACAGATACAGTACCGCTCAGATACAGTAGTCTTGAACAGAGCTAAATAAATTGACTGGATTGTTTTTGTATTTGAATGTTAATGATAATCGGATCCAAGTAGAGTGGAAAACATGTGTTGACCCTCATAAAATAATCATTATACAGAATATGCACCTAATAATAAAACCTTATGTATCTTCTGTTACTGAAGTCTAATATTTCCAAATGCAGAAAGGCTTTAATGCATTACGACAAAGCATATTTTCACCAGGTAAGGAAAGCATTTAATAGTCTACTAACTGAGGACAATAAAACCCTTCATAATTTAGAACCCAGAGATTGAGTCTGCTTGCCATCTACAATGCAGTAAGACTTCAGAACCTTAAATCTGGGGTTCATAATTTCATAACTTAGACGGGTCTCTCCCCAAACTCTTGCAACTGTGTACTCATTGAAGATCTTAAGGTAAAGCTAAGCAGGCAAGTTTCTCCTCAAAAGCAGATGGCAACCTTGATGTAGATAGCTTTATTTTGGTAGATGATTCTGTACCCAACCTTATATGTGAACAAAGTTATGCCTTGATAAATAAAAGATAAAAGGCCAATGTGAGTGTTAATTGTTTTTTGTTTTTTGTTTTTTTTTGAGATGGAGTCTCACTCTGTCACCCAGGCTGGAGTGCAGTGGCATGATCTCAGCTCACAGCAACCTCCATCTCCCAGGTTCAAGTGATTCTCCTACCTCAGCTTCCTGAGTAGCCTGGACTACAGGTGTGTGTCACCGCAACTGGCTAATTTTTGTATTTTTAGTAGAGATGGGTTTTCTCCATGTTGGACAGGCTGGTCTCAAACTCCTGACCTCAGGTGATCACCACCTTGGCCTCCCAAAGTGCTGGATTACAAGTGTGAGCCTCTGCGCCCGCCCAGTGGGTGAGAAATTTCAATAGTACATTTGTTACCTCATAATATCAGAAACAGAATATTGGTCCACTGCTCCTAATCTACTTCATAAGTTAAAAAAAAAAAAGAACTTATTCAAAATAAGTTAAAGAGCATTTCTAGGAAGCCAATACTACTCTTAATGGGCATCACTTGTTAGGTCTTTTTTTCCTTGGTTTAGAATAAATGAGGTAATGGTTAGAAATTTGTCTCCCATAATAGGGCTCTATAGCAGATTCTACTGTAAAGGCTATGGTTACACAATGGAATTTAAATTTTCTTACTAACATTGTGCTAAATAATAGAATTTTCTAGATTACTTACTGGACAAACAGAAAAGTATCTATGCAGTTGCTAATACTTGTAGTTGCCCATGGAGAAATATACCAGGTATTACAGAGATTCAGTTGTAGGGGATTAGTGAACAGACTGCTTGGTAGAAATGAGTAGAACATTTGTCTAGCTAATTATTTCATCCATTTAATTTGAGTTGGCTGTTCATGGGGACCCTGGCTGAAAATCATGTATCACACTCTTGGTATTATCCTGCTAATATTCAAAATAGTAGTCTCCTACTGCACTGTATTCTCTCAAAAGTTATAAATGTCTTCATGCAATCATCTCTAGAATGTCAAATGGTCTCCCTTTAACTGGAATGACAAAAAGTCAAAGACACATGTGACTATAAAGACACCATAATCTATGAATAACCTAATAAAAACACAAACCCAAAATAATGGAAACTGAGAGGGGCACTAAGGCCCTGAGTTGATCACACTATGACCTATATGAGAACTTTACCAAAAATAGGGAATTTTTAAAACAATACAGTTGTAGGTCATTATGCTGATCTGAGCTTGTGCACGAGATCCAAACAGAATAAGCCAAACCAAAATGGAGTCACTCATGCTAAATGTGACATAATCGAACTGAAAATTTAAAGAAATGGGAAGATCTTAAAACAGGACAGATTTTGTTTTTCTTCTACAAATAGCAGATTTGAACACAAGGAAGTTCCCCTCTACGAAAGAGTTATTTCTAACCCTTTAGAAATAATAATCTGAAATCTTTGTTTCCACTTTACAAAACCCACAGTTCTGCTTTTAGACAAAATAAGTACATTTTTGATGGTGACAGAGTGATATCAATGTCTAAAGGTTTGGTCTATCAAACTTAGGAAGATGATCAAAATGGAGAACTTGTTAAATTAATTATACCCTAAAGCTGCCCTTTTTCATTTTTAATTTTGGTGAGTAGGTTTTGTTGTACATAGATAATTTAAACCTAGCTGGATATGTAAGTAGAATGTAACCCACTCTTATACGAGCCGCTGTGTTTTAGCCAATGAAAGACATCAACTGTTCAAACCATGTTCAAATAAGGCAGATCCCAAGCTGTAATCCATCTGGCTATGTCTGTACCTCACTCCCATTTTCTATATGTCACTTTGTTGTTTCTGTTCATGAATCTTTTTCCACCATGTGGCTGCGTTGGAGTCTCTCTGAGACCACTGTGGATCCATGGGCTGCCTAATTTGCAAATCATTCCTCGCTCAATTAACCTCTGCTAAATTAAGTTTCTCTAAAGTTGTTTATTTTAAAGGTTTTTAAATTTTTTCTATTATGAAAAAAAATAATGTGCTGTTGGGCTTTGATTTTCTAAACTCGTCCCTCAGCTATTTCCCCAAATTATTCTGTGTCCTTTCAAAATGATTCTGCAATTTTTTTTTTCTTGAGATGGAGTCTCCCTCTGTCACCCAGGCTGGAGTGCAGTGGCATGACCTCAGCTCATTGCAACCTCAGCCCCCCAGGTTCCAGCGATTCTCCTGCCCTAGTCTCCTGAGTAACTGGAATTACAGGTACATGCCACCATGCCTGGCTAATTTTTTGTATTTTCAGTAGAGACAGGGTTTCACCATGTTGGCTGGGCTGGTCTCAAACTCCTGACCTCAGGTGATCCACCTGCATCAGCCTCCCAATGTGCTGCACTCAGGCATAAGCCACTGCACCCAGCCTTTTTTTTTTTTTTTTAAGAGAAGATCTCATTCTATCACCCAGGTCAGAGTACAATGGTGCTACCAATTATAGTTCCCTGCAGCCTTAATCTTCCAGGTTCAAGAAATCCTCCTGCCCCAACCACCCGATTAGCTGGGACTACAGGTATGTAATATCATGCCTGGTTAATTTTTAAAGTTTTTTTTTTTTTTTAATGGAGACAGGATTTTACTATGTCACCCAGGCTGTGCTTGAACTCCTGAGCTCGAGTGATTCTCCCTCCAATGTGCTAGGATTCCAGGTGTCCCAGTGGGGATTCCAGCCTCCACTGTGCTAGGATTCCAGGTGTCAGACATCATGTGCTTCTGCAATTTCTTGAAATGATTATTATCAACAATAATATATTGATTATATTATATTGATACTATATTGATACAAATATAAAGGGAATCTGGCTTTGTTGTATAAGTGTCCCTCTCAAATATTTGAAGAGTCTGAGGCAGCTACTTTAGTACTGTGATCTATGGAGGTGCGTGGACTTTGGAGTCAGACAGTCGATCCTTAGTCTCATCCCAGCCACTTAGTAGCTGTGGGTCTTTGGACAAGTTTCTCGATGTGGAAGAGTTGTATAAACCAAATATGCAAAACAGGCAGAATTACACTGAATGAAGAAATTGTAGCAATTTTTTTTTCCCTCCCATTTCCACTGCCAGGTGCTTTTACAGCTATTACTATGGACATCCAAAATCTGTTTTCCAAACCCTAGATCTGGCTGGCCTTATTTGCTCAGCACAGTAGAAAACTATGAACATGACAATGCTCTAGTTTGGGACCTAAATTTAAACAGTCTTGAATACTCTTTTTATTTCAGAATGCTGCTATCTCCATGACCTAAGCCCATGTTAGCCAGCTGGAGGGTAAGATATCATGAGGAGGTAAAGCAAGTTGCCCCTGTTGATGGCCCCAGAAGCAGAGGCTCACCCCAGAAGCACAGCTGCCTAGTCAACAAGCAGCTGATGATACATGCCTGAAAGGACTCTGCTGAGGCCAGAAGAATGGCCCCACTGAGCTCAGCCTAAATGGATGACCATTTAAATTATGAACTAACAACTTTTGGATAGTTCGTTATGCTGAATAGCTAACTAATACATACACCCAGTGGGGATAAGATGCCAGGATTCAATGACAGTTTGGTTACTAGTTACCTTCTAACAGTGAGCACCCTAAAGGTACTGATTTTTTAAATCTGATTTTACTTGGCTATCTTGTAACATAATATTGAGTAATGCAGAAATACATGTAGACATGTATGCATGTGATTGGTGCTTATACTCACACAGTCCTCCGCGGCACAGGAGAAAACAGATAACCAAAGCCTGACCATTAGGGCCAAGGCCAAATAGCAAAATAAGTTTGCCTTTAATCTATTTTCTTCATATCTAAACATTGAAAGTCAAGACTGTGAACAGATCTGAAGACATCAGTTTCCTACTCCTCTGGCCCCAATCATCCTTTGTTTACTGTCTGATCTCTGGAAGAAAGATGGGCAACAGTTTACCAGCAGTAGTCTACCTGTCATTATTTTATTCCTGCTGCTCTCTGCTCTCTATGGCCACTATCTGTTCCACCCTCAGAACTGAAGAGAGATGTTGGTAGAGAGATGCTGTTCCCTCCCCTCTGGCAGAAAAGGGATGTTCAGGCTCTTCACTCCCCTGATATCAGAGTTCCACTTTATTGTGGCAGTTATTGGGTGCCTGGAATGTGACTGGTCTGAACTTCGATGTGCTACAAAGGTAAAATACAGAGTTACTTTCGAAGATTTAGTTACAAAAATACATATGCTTCATTAATAATTACATATTTATTACATATTAAATGAAAATATTTTGGGTATATTGGGTCAATTAAATTGTTATGTTAAATTTCACTTATTTCTTGACCAGGCACGGTGGCTCATGCCTGTAATCCTAGCACTTTGGGGGGCCGAGGTGGGCAGACCACTTAAGGTCAGGAGTTCAAGACCAGCCTGGCCAACATCGTGAAATTCCATCCCTACTAAAAATACAAAAATTAGCCAGGTGGCATGGGTGCCTGTAATCCCAGCTACTCGGGAGGCTGGGGCAGAAGAATCACTTGAACCCAGGAGGCAGAGGTTGCAGTGAGCCTAGATTGTGCCACTGCACTCCAGCCTGGGTGACAGAGTGAGACCCTGACTCAAAAAAAAAAAAAAAAAAAAAAATTTTAGAAATTATGCATAAAGCAGTTATATGCATTCACGTGCTGGCTTTTGTGTGGACAGGAGTTTACCTAGGAACGTGATTGCTGGATCAAAGGGTAAACCTATGTTTAGCATTGGAGAGTATTTTTTCATTCATTCACCCAGTCCACACACCTTGATGAGGGGGCAGTGTGTGCTGGAGATAAATATAGAACAACTGCTGTCCTTAAGGATCTGGGCACAGAAAAAAATGCATAAGCAATTAGCTATAATGCCATGTGGTAAGTAAACAACATTGGTGAAGTTGGACAAAATACTCGGGAGGCTGAGGCAGGAGAATAGCTTGAACCCGGGAGGCAGAGGTCGCAGTGAGCCGAGATCCCATCATTGTACTCTAGCCTCGGCAACAAGGGGAAACTCCGTCTCCAAAAAAAAATTGTTTTAACCTATTTCTTGTTTCTTTTTAAAGTATGAGTACTAGAAAATTTAAAATTCACACAAATTGTGGCTCACATTTTATTTCAGAGGATTGCCTCCTTTTTAAAATCTCAGGCTGCTTACTCAAAGGATCAGAAGCCAAGAAGGTCATAAAATCTAAAATTGTTAAATAATTGTTATTTTTATTTGTGAATTGCCATATGAAATATTATTTATAAATGCATATGACTTATACACAAGGTTAAATGCAAATACCCTCTGAGGTGGGCCTGGTTCAGCTCAGGGCCTAAGCCCTGCTTGAAAAAGCTGCAGCTGCCGGGCGCGGTGGCTCACGCCTGTAACCCCAGCACTTTGGGAGGCCGAGGTGGGCAGATCACTTGAGGTCAGGAATTCGAGACCAGCCTGGCCAACATGGTGAAACTCTGTCACCACTAAAAATACAAAAATTAGCAGGGCGTGGTGGCACGTGCCTGTAATCCCAGCTACTCGGGAGGCTGGGGCAGAAGAATCACTTGAACCCAGGAGGCAGAGGTTGCAGTGAGCCTAGATTGTGCCACTGCACTCCAGCCTGGGTGACAGAGTGAGACCCTGACTCAAAAAAAAAAAAAAAAAAAAATTTTAGAAATTATGCATAAAGCAGTTATATGCATTCACGTGCTGGCTTTTGTGTGGACAGGAGTTTACCTAGGAACGTGATTGCTGGATCAAAGGGTAAACCTATGTTTAGCATTGGAGAGTATTTTTTCATTCATTCACCCAGTCCACACACCTTGATGAGGGGGCAGTGTGTGCTGGAGATAAATATAGAACAACTGCTGTCCTTAAGGATCTGGGCACAGAAAAAAATGCATAAGCAATTAGCTATAATGCCATGTGGTAAGTAAACAACATTGGTGAAGTTGGACAAAATACTCGGGAGGCTGAGGCAGGAGAATAGCTTGAACCCGGGAGGCAGAGGTCGCAGTGAGCCGAGATCCCGTCATTGTACTCTAGCCTCGGCAACAAGGGGAAACTCCGTCTCCAAAAAAAAATTGTTTTAACCTATTTCTTGTTTCTTTTTAAAGTATGAGTACTAGAAAATTTAAAATTCACACAAATTGTGGCTCACATTTTATTTCAGAGGATTGCCTCCTTTTTAAAATCTCAGGCTGCTTACTCAAAGGATCAGAAGCCAAGAAGGTCATAAAATCTAAAATTGTTAAATAAGTGTTATTTTTATTTGTGAATTGCCATATGAAATATTATTTATAAATGCATATGACTTATACACAAGGTTAAATGCAAATACCCTCTGAGGTGGGCCTGGTTCAGCTCAGGGCCTAAGCCCTGCTTGAAAAAGCTGCAGCTGCCGGGCGCGGTGGCTCACGCCTGTAACCCCAGCACTTTGGGAGGCCGAGGTGGGCAGATCACTTGAGGTCAGGAATTCGAGACCAGCCTGGCCAACATGGTGAAACTCTGTCACCACTAAAAATACAAAAATTAGCAGGGCGTGGTGGCACGTGCCTGTAATCCCAGCTACTGGGGAGGCTGAAGCAAGAGAATCACTTGAACCCGGGAGGCGGAGGTTCCAATGAGCTGAGATCACGCCGTTGCACTCCAGCCTGGGCAACGAACCGAGACTCCGTAGCAAAAAATTTAAAAAATTAAAATTGTGTTAAAGATGAAAAAAAAAGGCTGGACTGCTGCTTAGGCTGTCACTCTTCATTCAGCCCAGCATCTCATCACATCTCATGTCACTCACGGCCTGAAAGGGCGGGGCCTTAAATGTTATCCAATCAGGGACGCTGGTCTGGGAACCGTCCAATCAGGCCCACAGCCGGAGCAGATATGATTGCTTCCGGGAATTGGCGGGGCCTTTATCTCTTGCTGCGGCTGTAGCTCAGGGTCTCCACTGCTCTGTGTCTTCTGCTCCTAGAGGCGCAACCTCTGTGGCCCCCTGACCTGCAGGTATTCGGAGATCCACAACTAACGTGCGAGTACCCTCTGGAAGCCTGGAAATGGTGAGAGTGCCTGGTCTGGCATCCCGAGAGAGGGGATGGGGCTGGCTGTAACTGATCGGAAGTGGCTGTGGCGGGACTCTGGCCTCCTCGCAGTCAGCTCCATAATCTGCGGCCCCCGACTTCTCCATGGCGCAGCTGGGCCCTCAGTCCCCTTCAGCCATAAGATGGCGGCGGGCTCACAGCCGGATCTCCGGGCATCCTGTTTCCTCCCTTCGCAGTGACTGCGCACTCACCTGGAGCCTTCTAGGGTCAGCTCTGCACCCACAGCGCCACATCTCTCCCAGACTGTGCAAGAAGGATGGAAGGTCCTCACGAGAGAATCCTGACCCCGGGTCCGGGGTTCATAAATAAAAAGAGCTTTGGTCCGTGGGGTTCCCAGTCCCTTTTTTCTTCTATTAAAATTTTGTGGGAGTCACCACAAAAAGATTAAAGAATGTAATCATAGAGTGAGTCAAGAATTGTAGAGCAAGCAGCTATGATTTGTCTTTTGTGGTTCATGGGAGGGGCTTGAAGGAAAGACTTTTATAAGGTGCGTGATGAAAAACCCCAAATTCAATAATTGGTTAGGTACAGTTTAGTAGTTTCTTAATTTGTATGATCAACGTGGAAATTTCCTGGTTAAGTAATCAGCGCTTAAGTGGCAGTTTGTAGTTGGTTAAGCCTGAATTTTGTTTCCCACCATGCACTAATTCACAAAAAAAAAAAAAAAAGCATCATTTTGTTTTTTCTAAGTAGGTACCCAGGGACTAGAGCCACCTCAGTCTAACTGCCTGCCACTTAACTATTTTCACACTCCACAGGGGACTGGTTTTCCCCTGAATTTTTCACATGTGTCCCAAACAGCATCTCTAGTCCACTTCTTACCCCCACTCCTCCAGCCTAACTCTGGCTTGCAGTGCAATACTAAATTTCCATTTTTTTCTGACAATTCCAAATGCCAACTTCCCCTTCCTAATTCACATTATCAACTATTTTTCCTTTAGTGTACATTTTAGGTGTCGTATTTTAGTTAATCATTTTTTGACAAAGCATTGGATAACACTTTAAAAAAGATTTGTTTTCTGTTTGTAAATATTTTCCATGAAAAGAAAGCAAAGAATAGTCTCCTGACACTGTATAGTAAAAAAAACCTCTGTGCCTCTTTTCCTTTTATCATCTCTAGACACAAACAGCTTATCAGAATGTCTTTGGGTCAAGGTTTCTCTTTGGAAACTTTTGGGATGATGTGTCCTCAGCCAATCCTTGAGGTTTTTCCTGGTCCTGGTTTTCAGCACAGTCTGGGGATAAACCAAGATACCCGCCATGGCTATGTCTTCTAGAATGTCTAGTGAATATCATCAGCTCCTGGATTATTTTCTTTTATAGGGCAACCAGAGGTATGGAGTGTAGCCTCTCAAGGGAGCAGGTGGCTGCCCTGGGGTTGACAGGAATCTCCTGGTTTAACTCCTTGAGACATTAAAATTGTCTTCACCCAACCCAGCTTGCATTTCTTGGAGACACATTGCTGGTCAGTCCGTCATATCGTGGTATTGAGGGGAATACAGAAATAATTTCTGCCCCTAGATTCCCTTAAGATTTGTGAGAGAAAAAATATTATGCCAAAAGACACACACATACATACACACACACACACACACACACACACACACACACCTGATCTCAGTGAGATGATGCAAGAACTTGCAAAGTAAATGCACCTGGGGCACTTACAGGGGCATAGTGCAGTGTTCCTGAGAGAGTGGTCATTGAGCACTTCAGTGAGCAGGATGGGGTGGGTGAATCTCTCAAGTGATTGGATGGCCTGATTTGACACGAGTCAGACACATCTGTTTTCTGATCAGCACTGCCAGTCCCTGGGTTTGTCACTTTGAAAAGATTTCTTCAGTTTTTTAACTGTAAATTGCATTTTATTAGTACAGTTTGAAAGGTAAGGAAGTATTTACTAAGGGAATAAAAGAGGTGGGTTTCAGAAAAAAGTATTTAATCATAGATTCTATTTGTTAACAATTATCATTTACCTTTTCCAGAGTGAGTTTAGAAGTTTTCACAGGTGTGTTTATGGCTGGGTGATTTCAAACACAATTCCAAGGTTTAGCTTTTAGAATGCTACCAAGGAAGAGAATAGGGAAAATCTTTTATTTTGGCTGTAGTAAATGAATACATTTTCACAAGGAAATGAGTTGCATTGATTCATGAAAACATCAGTTCCATTTTTTTTTTGCAGGGTAACCTTGTGACAGTGAATATCCTGTCTCCTGTGTTTTGTTATCTTGGTTTCTGAGTTTCATGCTAAATTTTATGAGATGAAACTTGGTACCTTCCAGAAGTGTTCCCATATATGACTAATGGTTTACTACGTGATTTTTAATGGAACTCATACAATAATACATTTATTGTCTGAAAGGTATAGACACTTTTGCTTTTCTTATTGAGGTATTGAATGTAAGCAGCTTAAAATTTTCATCCTTATATGAACACTGTGTTTGCTTGATTTTCTGGATTTTTCAAACACTTAGTTTAAGAAACCGAGGGAATTACTCTGACATGGAAATTCAAGCTTGAGCCCAGTGACTGCAGGTTAAGGCTAATATTGAGCCTGCGAAAGGATGTTACAAAAGGCCCAGTTAGTCCTTTCTGGGGAGCCTCCCCTGCAGGTGTCCCAGCCCACTCACCTGAGACATGGAAGAAGCCTTTATCTTGAAAGAAGCTACGCAGCACTGGAAAGCTGAGGTCCACCGACAGATGCAGTTAAGATTAAGGAGATTGGGAAGATCTTACTGCAAGTGAAGTTGGTTTTGTTTTGAGGCAGTTTCTAGACTTTGTAATATATAACAAAGTTGTATTGATGTAAAAAAAAAAGTTAATTCTAAAGGAGTATTGCAACAGGAGGAAGTACCAACTCTAAGATCTTTAAGGATTGCAAAGTTTAGGCAGACAAGGTTTTTTTTCATAGGGAGGAACAAACAAGATTAGAAAGAAGGTGGGAGGGGAATGGCAAATGGAGGATTAAAAAATTAGATTCTAGATCAGAGAATGTTTTACCCTAAAGTCAGTGTGTTCTTAGGATGGACATAAAATAGGGTTGTATGTTGGCTCAGACTTAAGATAGCTCAAAGTTCAGGAGCCTAAAGGAAGGAGATTAACTTAAGTTTTTAAATTATTATTTATTATTTATTTTATTTTGAGGCAGATTCTCACCTCATCACCCAGGCTGGAGTGCAGGGGTGAGATCTTGGTTTCCTGCAACCTCTGCCTCCTGGGTTCAAGTGATTCTTATGCCTGAGCCTTCTGAGTACCTGGAATTACAGTTGTGTGCCAACATACCCTGCTAATTTTTGTATTTTTTAGAGATGGGGTTTTACCATGTTGGCCAGGCTAGTCTCAGTCCAGATCCCAAGAGAGGGTTCTTGGATCTCATAAATGAAAGGATTTAGGATGAGTCCATAAAGTGAAAGCAAGTTTATTAAGAAAGTAAAGGAATAAAAGAATGGCTACTCCATAGACAGAGCAGCTCCAAGGGCTACTTGTTGTCCATTTTTATGATTATTTCTTGATGATATGCTAAACAAGGGGTGGATTATTTATGCCCTCCCCTTTTTAGACCATGTAGGGTAATTTCCTGATGTTGCCATGGCATTTGTAAACTGTCATGGCGCTGGTGGGAGTGTAGCAGTGAGGACAACTGGAGGTCACTCTCGTGTTCATCTTGGCTTTGGTGGGTTTTAGCCAGTTTCTTTACTGCAACCTGTTTTATCAGCAAGGTCTTTATGACCTGTGTCTTGTGCCAACCTCCCATCTCATCGTGTGACTTGGAATGACTTAACCATCTGGGAATGCAGCCCGGTAGGTCTCGGCCTTATTTTACCCAGCTCCTATTCAAGATGTAGTTGCTCTGGTTTAAACATCTCTGACAAAACTCCTGACCTCAAGTGACCCACCCACCTCAGCAGCCCAAAATGCTGGGAATACAGGCATGAGCCACTACACCCAGCCAGCTTAAGTTATTTGATTAAGAAGTATTTTATTTTGACCACAGAAGACATATTTAGCTGATTTTTTTTTTCTGAGAAAAAAAAAAGATAATTTGCACAGAGTTGGCTGGGCACAGTAGCTCATGCCTGTAATTCCAGCACTTTAGGAGGCCAATGCAGGTGGATCATTTGAGGTCAGAAGTTCAAGACCAGCCTGGGCAACATGGCGAAACTCCATCTCTACTACAAATACAAAAATTAGCTGGGTGTGGTGGCTATTATATAGATAAAATTGTGTCAGCTACTGGGGAGGCTGAGGCAAGAGAATTGCTTGAACCTGGGAGGTGGAGGTTGTTGCAGGGAGCTGTGATCACACCGCTGCACTCTAGCCTGGGCAACAGACTGAGATCCGTCATAAAAAAAAAAAAAAAAAAAATTTGCACAAAGTTTGTGCCTGCCTATGTGATTGGTCAGAAAAGAGAGCACCATCTAAGTCATAATGGGAATGTTGTTTCTTTCCATAAACTTTTCCTGGAGAACATAAACAATAGAGAATTTTATTAATCACAGCTATTTACCTGGATTACCTATGTGCTTCATCTTTCCCCCACCTTTTTTCTTTGTCCTGTGAATTTCTTTCATTTGACTTTTCCTGGGTTGTATCTTTTATAATAAACTGGTTAACATAACTCCAGTTTTTTGCTGAGTTCTGTGAGTAGCTCTATCAAATTATTGAACTTGAGGGAGGTTATGAGAATCCACAATTTTCAAACAGTAGCTCAGAAACATAGATGAGCTAATGGGGTTTGTGACTGGGTTCTACAGTATGAACAATGTTGTGAGACTGAGCCCCAAATAAGGGTCTGTGCTGACTCTGGGTGGTGTTAGAATTCAAATGTTAGACAATGAGTCGGTGTTGGAAAATTGCTTGGTATTCAGCAAACTCTACATATTTGGTACCAGAAGAATAGATATCACAGAGACCTGGACTGGAATAAAACTCTGAGTTTCTGGTAATGGGAGGCTCTGTTCTCCTGTACACAGGCTCTCACACTGCCCATTGTCCTGTGATTCCAGGTCTCATCCCAGGGTGAGAGAGGACTGAAAACTTAGAGGAAGGAGCTCTGATGACAGACCCCCTTTTCTTACAGCTAACCCTACAGGATTTCCACCCACTTACAAACATACCCACTAGACATTGATGTGTCCACACCCCTCCCAGCCCTAGGCACCACCCTCAGGAATTTCACCACAACATTTCTGATCCTAATGTTTCTTGCCAAAAACCCACAAAAGTATCTACAGGTCTCCTGATGTATCTTCACCCTCAGTCACTAAATCTGCAGAAGTATTCTGTTTTCTCCACCAACCTAAGTTTCTGGGCCACCTGTTTATAATCTCATCTTCCTGCATGGACACAGAAATAAATCAGAGTATGGCTCCACCTAGGCCACTGTCTGTAGCACAATCCAGTTCTTCCATTTACGTTAAACTCTTCCCCCACTTATGATTTTTTTCCTTTATAACTTTTATTTTTTGGTTCAGGGATACATGTGCAGGTTTATTATATAGATGAAATTGTGTCATGGAAGTTTAGCGTAGATGTATTTTGTCACCTAGGCATTAAGAATAGCACCAGTTATTTTTTCTGATCTTCTTTGTTTTCCCACCCTTCACCCTTAACTAGTTCTCAGTGTCTGTTGTTCCCCTCTTTGTGTCCATGTGTTCTTATTATTTAGCTCTTTACTTATAAATGAGAACATGCATTTGGTTTTCGGTTTCTGCATTAGTTTTCTAAAGATAATGATCTTCAGCTCCATCTATGTTGTGGACATAATCTTGTTCTTTTTTTTATAACCAAACTGTATTCCATCATGTTTATGTACCATATTTTCTTTTAGAAAATATTTTATTTTTGTTGGGAGGACTGGGGAAATAGGGCCTCAGTCTGTCACCCAGGCTGGATTATGGTGGCATGATCTTGGTTCACTGTGGTCTCGACTTTCTGGGCTCAAGCAATTCTCTTTTCTCAGCCTGCCAAGTAACTGAGACTATAGGTGCACAGTACCACACCCAGCTAATTTTTCTTGTATTCTTTGTAGAGATGGAGTTACCCTGTGTTGCCTTGGCTGGTCTCAAACACCTGAACTCAGACAATCTGCCAGCCTTGGCCTCCCAGAATGCTGGGAATACCAGCTTGAGCCACTGTGCCAGATCATATCACATCCTCTTTATCTAGTCTACAGTTGACAGTCATTTAGGTCGATTCTATGTCTTTGGTATTGTGAGTTGTCCTGCAGTGAACATACATGTGTATGTATCTTTATGATAGAATAATTTATAATTCTTTGGGCATATACTCAATTATGAGGTTTCTGGGTCAAATGGAAATTCTGTTTTTAGTTCTGCAAGGAATTGCCACACTGTTTTTTACAATGGTTGAACTTACACTCATACCAGCAGTGTATAAGCATTTTCTTTTCTCCACGATCTTGCCATTATCTGTCATTGTTTGACTTTTTAGTAATAGCCATTCTGACTAGTGTGAGATGGTATTCATTGTAGTTTTCTTTGCATTTCTTTATTAGTGATTGCATTTTTTTTCATGTGTTTGTTAGCCACATGTATGCCTTTTTTGAAAAGCATCTGTTCATGTCCTTTGCCTACTTTTTAGTAAGTTTTTTTTTAAGTTCTTTATGGATTTTGGATATTAGACCTTTGTCAGAAGCATAGTTTGCATATATTTTATTTTATTATGTAGGTTTTGTTTACTCTGCCAATAGTTTCCATTGCTGTAAAGAAGCTCTTTAGTTTAATTAGTTCCCATTTGTCAAGTTTTGCTTTTGTTGAAATTGCTTTTGGTATCTTATCATGAAATCTTCGCCAGTTCCTATGTCTACAGTAGTATTTCCTAAGTTATCTCCCAGGTTTGTTTTGTGTATATATATAATATATAAAATATATATATATAATTTTAAGTTTTACACTTAAGTCTTTAATTCATCTTGAGTTGATTTTTGTATATGGTGCAAGGAAGGGATTTACTTTCAACCTTCTACATAGTGCTAGTTATTCTAATGTCATTTATTAAATAAGGAATTCTTCCCACATTCCCCTTGTCAGCTTTGTAAAAAATCAGATGGTTGTAGGCAAGCAGCATTATTTCTGGGCACTCTATTCTGTTGCATTAGTCTATGAGTCTGTTTTAGTACCAGTATTACACTGCTTTGGTTTCTGTAGTCCTGTAATGTAGTTTGAACTCGAGTAATGTAATGCCTCCAGCTTTGTTCTTTTTGCTTAGGATTGTCTGGCTATTTGGGCTCTCTTTTGGTTCCGGATGAATTTTAAAATAGGATTTTTTAGTTCTGTTAAGAATGTTTTTGGTAGCTTGATTGGAATAGCATTAAATTTGTAAATTTTGGGAGCAGTATGGCTTTTTAAATAATGTTAATCTTTTCTGTCCATGAGCATAAAATAGTTTTCCATTTGTTTGCATCATCTCTGACTTCTGTAAGCAATATTTTGTAATTCTTGATGTAGAGATCTTTCACCTCCCTGTTTAGCTGTATTCCTAGATATGCTATTCTTTTTGTGATAGTTGTAAATGGAATTGTGTTTTTAATTTGGCTTTTGGCTTGAATGTTGTTTATGTACAGGTATGCTACTGATTTTTGTGCATTTATTTTGTATCCTGAAATTTTGCTGAAGTTGTTTGTTAGTTTACAGGGCTTTTCTGCCAAAATTGTAGGGTTTCCTAGATATAGAATTATGTCATCTGCAAACACGGATGGTTTGGCCTCCTCTCTTCCTGTTTGGGTGCATTTTATTTCTTTCTCTTGCCAGATTGCTCTGGCCAGGACTTCCAAGTCTGTGTGAAATAGGAGTGGTGAGAGAAGGCATCCTTGTTTTGTGCCAGTTTTCAAAGAGGAATGCTTCCAGCTTGTGACCATTCAGTATGTTGGTTGTGGGTTTGTTATAGATAATTCATTAGCTTGAGGTATGTACCTTCAATCCCTAGTTTGAGAGTTTTAACATGAAGGATGTGAAATTTTATGCAAGCTTTTTCTGCATCTATTGAGATAATCTTGTGGTCTTTAGTCCTCTTTGTGTGATGTATCACATTTATTGATTTGCCTATGTTAAACCAACCTTGCATTTCAGGGATAAAACCTACTTGATAATAGTGGATTAGTTTTTTGACATGCTGCTGGATTTGGTTTGCCAGTATTTTGTAGAGGATTTTTGCATCAAAGTTTATCAAATATATTGGCTTGAAGTTTTCTTTTTTTGTTTCATCTCTGCCAAATTTTGGTATCAAAATGATGCTTTTTTTCTTTTTTTTTTTTTTTTGAGGGGGGGGGTACAGAGTCTCACTCTGTCACCCAGGCTGGAGTGCAGTGGCATGATCTCAGCTCACTGCAACCTCTGCCTCCCAAGTTCAAGTGATTCTCCTGCCCCAGCTTCCCAAGTAGCTGGGATTACAGGTGCCTGCCACCACACTCAGCTAATTTTTGTATTTTTAGTAGAGATGGAGTTTCAGCACGTTGGCCAGGCTGGTGTTGAACTCCCAACCTCAGGTGATCTGGCCATGTCTGCCTCGCAAAGTGCTGGGAGTATGGGCATGAGCCACTGTGCCCAGCCAATGCTGTTCTTATAGAATGACTTGGGGAAGAATCCCTTCTTAATATTTTGGAATTGTTTTAGGAGGCATAATACCAGCTTTTCTTTGTACATCTGGTAGAATTAGCTGTGAATCTGTCTGCTCTTGGGCCTTTTTTTTTTCTTTTCTTTTTTGGTTGGTAGGCTGCGTATTACTAATTGAATTTATTAATCTATTCAGGGATTCAATTTCTTTATTGTTTAGTCATGGAAGGATGTATTTTCCAGGAATTTATTCATTTTTTTCTAGGTTTTCCTGTTTGTGTGTCTAGAGATGTTTATAGTAGGTGTCAATATTTATTTGCATTTTTGTGGGGTCAGCGGTAATGTCCATTTTGTCATTTCTAATTCTGTTTATTTGGTTCTTCTTTCTTCATTAATCTTGTTAGTGGTTTATCTTACTAATTTTTTCAAAAGCTTAACTCCTGGATTTCTTGATCTTTTATATAGCTTTTCATGTCTATATCTTTTTCAGTTCAGATTTGATTTTGGTTATTTTTTACTTTCTGCTACTTTAGGGGTTAGTTTGCTCTTGCTTCTCTCATTCTTATATTTATGATGTTAGGTTGTTATATTGAGATCTTTCTAACTTTTTGATGTGAGCATTTAGTGGTATAAATTTTCCTCTTAACACTGTCTTAGCTATGTTGTAGAAATTCTGGTATGTTGTATCAAATATTCTCATTTATTTCAAAGAATTTTTGATTCCTGCGTTAATTCCATTATTTACCCAAAAGTCATTTCAGTGCAGGTTGTTTAATTTCCATGTAATTGTATGATTTCAAGTGGGTGTTTTTTTTTTTTTAATTATATCTTTATCAAACTCTGGTCTAAGTATGAGGTTGGTATAATTTTGGGGAGTTTTGAATTTGCTGAAGATTGTTTTATTCCTGATTGTGTGGTCAATTTTAGAGTATGTGCCACATGGTGATGAAAAGAATGTATACTATGTTGGTTTTAGATGGAGAGTTCTGTAGATGTATATTAGAAGTATTTGGTCAAGTGTTGAGTTTAGGTCCTAATATCTTTGTTAATTTTCTTCCTTAAAGAATCTGTCTAATAGTATCTGTGGAGTGTTGTAGTCTACCACTTTTATTGTGTCAGAATCTTAAGTCTCACCATAGGTATCTAAGAACTTGCTTAATTCATGTGTACCCATGGATTTTTATAACTCTCTTTTCTCCTCTGCTTTTTCCCCCAGAAACATTCATGTGCATACAGTGTGCTCAAGGCTACTCCTTAAATGCCTGAATCCAGTGTCTACTAAAACCCAGATTCCAAGAGTTCAAGAACATGTCCAGAGACCTGGCTGTTGTAGAAGAAAATATAAATTTGAAATAAGAGGTTTTATTCTTCTACCTGAAAATAAGGGAGAATATTTTGTTCATCTCTTTTTTCTTAAAGCACTTAGATTATATGTAGCAATTTTTCTCTGCTTTTTTGAAATATATATAAATTATATTAACAGCTAAGTTAACATTTTGTCATTCTTTTGACTCAGAATTGTCTTTATTCAGAACCTCAGAACTATTGCTTTGGTTTTGCTTTAGTAAATATTTACTTTTTTTATTTTTAGTCTTTTCAAGTGGACACAGATTTGTTTAGATTAAAGCTAATTTGAAGAACTCACAAAAGTTGAGCACAAATACAGGATTAAATTTAGCATAACAGAATGATAAAGACTGAAAGCTACTGAGTAAGTTCCTTTGATAGAAAACTGATTATTCAAGGTAATTATCTGATATTTGAGGTTGAAGTACTTAACACTGCAAAAACAAGACTAGTTCAATGTATAAACTGAACAGTGGACTCTGTAGCTATATTTCAGTTTATATTTATTACTTTGGAACAATTAGCATAGTTATGTGTAGTGTTTGTAGACAGCTTGCATTCATATAAGTAGAACAGTACTTTCTGCAATAGTATAAACATAAGGCCACAATATTTACTTTGAATAAATCCCTTAAAAAGTCATGTTAATATTGTTATTCATACTTTTGAAATATAAAGTGTTTTAACTTAATTATGGTTACAGACTTTAAAAAAAAACTTACATACATTATCATTAGTACATTAAAATTATTTATACTTAGATATTTGTATTTAATATCCAAAGAAAATTTACTACTGAATTGTTACAGTAGATAGTAGGCTGACATGCTTGTTAATTTATCCAATAGGTATAATTATAGTTAAGCATAATTTTAGTGCCTTTTATTTGACTAAATTTGAATGCTGCTGTTACAGGACAAACAAACACAGATGATGTAGCCACCCAAAAACCCTAATAAGTCTTAAGTTATCTATGTTGCAAGCTCAAATATATTCAGCTATATAAACAAAGTCAGAGTTCAATTCTTCATCAAAATGTGCTGGTAGAAATTGTCAGATGTATTCCAATATAATCCCCCATTCAGTAGCTAGATGAAAGAAGAGCAGAAATGAAAGAGAAATCTTATAAAATTCTGCTGAGAATATGTTTCTTCATAATGCTCTTTTTTTTTCATGCTGAGAGTAGCCATACACTTTGAGTGTTTAGAGATACATTCCTTTGAGGGGAATATTTTCTGGCTAATTTGATCTTATATCTAATCTAAGTTTTTTCTTAAGATATTTTTAACTTCTTTTTTTCTCTCAATACTGTCTTCCTCAGACTGAGAGATGATTTTCTTTTCAGTGCTTTGGGTGTCTCTCAGAAGCCCTATTAGGATGCCATGGTCTCTGTGGATGAGGTGGGCTGTCACAGTGAGAAATACTCGGACTCATGCTGAAAATCCAGCAGTATTTTTTCCATGTCACCATAATAAATACAAACTGAGGCTGAAACACTCCTTCATTTCCCATTATTGTGAAGGTGCAATTCTACCCAGGAGGCCTGCAGACTCTCCTCCTGCAGCTGAGGCTTCACTCTCTGATGTAGCACCAAAGTGCTGCTGTGGCAATTGAGGTTCACGTAAGATGTGAGCTGCCAGCTGTGAGCTCTGTGCTGTGGACTGTGCCTTAGTGGCTGATTATAGGAGTCAAAAAAGGACACTAGCCACCAGGAAAGAACAAACAGGAGTGATACAGTCTAGTGCTCCAGGAGTAGAGATTCATTGCTTTAAAATGTAACTAGCCAAAAAGCACCCTTCCAACCATTTCTGTTGCAGAGTGAGAGCCTAATTTCAGCAGGGACCTGGCTTCAAGTAGCAAAATAACCTCCTTTTATGAAAATCTTAAAAGTTTATTTTGTCATTGAATATAACCAATTAGTATACATGGATGGTCTCCCCAGTTACCAAGTGAATTCAGAATGAACTATTTATGACATGGTGCTGTAAATTCTTACACTTGTGGACTGATTACAGTGACCATCCTTCTGTCTTTGCAATCTTTTAAGCAGATTGACTGTGACACATGTCACATTTTGGTTTAATTGTGTAATAAAAGTTTTCTTTCTGTTCTATCATTGTGGAGTTCCTCTGGGACTGGAGAAAATTTTTCTTTTAACTATATTTTGCAATAACTGGCTAGAATTACCAGACATGATATAAATATATAAGGTGCAAAGCAAGCTTTACTCTAGAGAAAACTTACCCTATCAGCCTTCCAATTATGCTGTAAAGTATATGCCATCCCCTAAATATGCAAGCAGTATTGTATCCCTGCATATTTGGTATTCATAGTCCTCTACAGTCACTTTTAGAGAAGCTAGATAAGATTTCTACAAACCTCACAAAGCAACAATCAGCCATTTTATGTCTTTCAATGGCTCTTGTGTCTTCAGAACTGAAACTGATTCAGAGACTACGGGGCCCAGAAACCCAATCAGAGTAATACATGTGCATTGAGTAGACATCTGGACGTGAGCATCTCCACTTTCACCTTCCTCCTCTTGGTAAAATGCCAACAAATGTGCAGGTAGAAATTGTCAGATGTATTCAATATAATCCCCATTCAGTAGCTAGATGAAAGAAGAGCAGAAATGAAAGAGAAATCTTATAAAATTCTGCTGAGAATATGTTTCTTCATAATGCTCTTTTTTTTTCATGCTGAGAGTAGCCATACACTTTGAGTGTTTAGAGATACATTCCTTTGAGGGGAATATTTTCTGGCTAATTTGATCTTATATCTAATCTAAGTTTTTTCTTAAGATATTTTTAACTTCTTTTTTTCTCTCAATACTGTCTTCCTCAGACTGAGAGATGATTTTCTTTTCAGTGCTTTGGGTGTCTCTCAGAAGCCCTATTAGGATGCCATGGTCTCTGTGGATGAGGTGGGCTGTCACAGTGAGAAATACTCGGACTCATGCTGAAAATCCAGCAGTATTTTTTCCATGTCACCATAATAAATACAAACTGAGGCTGAAACACTCCTTCATTTCCCATTATTGTGAAGGTGCAATTCTACCCAGGAGGCCTGCAGACTCTCCTCCTGCAGCTGAGGCTTCACTCTCTGATGTAGCACCAAAGTGCTGCTGTGGCAATTGAGGTTCACGTAAGATGTGAGCTGCCAGCTGTGAGCTCTGTGCTGTGGACTGTGCCTTAGTGGCTGATTATAGGAGTCAAAAAAGGACACTAGCCACCAGGAAAGAACAAACAGGAGTGATACAGTCTAGTGCTCCAGGAGTAGAGATTCATTGCTTTAAAATGTAACTAGCCAAAAAGCACCCTTCCAACCATTTCTGTTGCAGAGTGAGAGCCTAATTTCAGCAGGGACCTGGCTTCAAGTAGCAAAATAACCTCCTTTTATGAAAATCTTAAAAGTTTATTTTGTCATTGAATATAACCAATTAGTATACATGGATGGTCTCCCCAGTTACCAAGTGAATTCAGAATGAACTATTTATGACATGGTGCTGTAAATTCTTACACTTGTGGACTGATTACAGTGACCATCCTTCTGTCTTTGCAATCTTTTAAGCAGATTGACTGTGACACATGTCACATTTTGGTTTAATTGTGTAATAAAAGTTTTCTTTCTGTTCTATCATTGTGGAGTTCCTCTGGGACTGAGAAAATTTTTCTTTTAACTATATTTTGCAATAACTGGCTAGAATTACCAGACATGATATAAATATATAAGGTGCAAAGCAAGCTTTACTCTAGAGAAAACTTACCCTATCAGCCTTCCAATTATGCTGTAAAGTATATGCCATCCCCTAAATATGCAAGCAGTATTGTATCCCTGCATATTTGGTATTCATAGTCCTCTACAGTCACTTTTAGAGAAGCTAGATAAGATTTCTACAAACCTCACAAAGCAACAATCAGCCATTTTATGTCTTTCAATGGCTCTTGTGTCTTCAGAACTGAAACTGATTCAGAGACTACGGGGCCCAGAAACCCAATCAGAGTAATACATGTGCATTGAGTAGACATCTGGACGTGAGCATCTCCACTTTCACCTTCCTCCTCTTGGTAAAATGCCAACAAATGTGCAGGTAACATGATTCTACTCCACCCATTGAGGACCTAAATCTGCAGCTCCAGATACTGAATCTAGCTCTCGAGATGTGGGGAAAAATACAAACTTTTATCTGAAAAATGCAAGTCTTTTTAGTTGTCAGACTTAGAAAGACCTTAAAAGGAGAGCACAATTATATATTTGATCACCATTTGAACTATGCATTCATCTGCTGAAACTGTTCGCTATTGCAGCAAGTAGCTAAAAATTAAACTAATAATGCCACCCTGGACAATATGACTTATACCCTAAGTTTTAACAATGTATATTCAATCAAAACTCAATGTTATTTCTGTAATAAATAAGAATTTTTGACAAAGGACTTTGTGTCAGCCCACTTTCTGTCCCTCTCTTTTTGCCTTTAAAAATCCACTTGTAACTGCTGCTAATCAAAGTAGGTTCCAGGCAACTTGAATCTTTGCTCCCCCATGACAATCCTCAAGCTTGGCTTAAGTAAACTATCTACTTCTATTCATATTGCCTCAGCTTTTTTCTTTTAGGTAGACATTATTTAGAATGTGCTAGAGCAGCCTGTATGAGGGGAATCCCTCTTTTGATTGCATTCTGCTTGCTGTAACACCCAAGAATGCAGAGCCAGGTTGATCCTAGAACCCGCACATAAAGTCTTGTCTCTGCCTGGGATTTCAACACGGGGCCAGGTGTTTGATTGAGAATGTACAGGAAACCAAATAAGAGGCATTTTCGGCACTGAGACATGTCAGCATAGATCTCTTAAAGCCTCTGTTTGAAACTGTGACTCTTTGAGCTTTTTAGATCTTTTCCAGTAACCTGCTCCAGTTATGTGAGAAACTGCAGGTGTGAATTGAATCTGATGGCAGAATCTGTGTTTTGTTTGTTTGTTTTTGAGACAGGGCCTCACTCACGCTGTCACCCAGACTGGAGTGCAGTGGCACCATCTCTACTCACTGCAACCTCCTCCCCTCAGGTTCAAGTGATTCTCCTGCTTCAGCCTCCTGAGTAGCTGGGATTACAGGCGCGCCCACCATGCCTGGCTAATTTTTGTATTTTTAGTAGAGATGGGATTTCACCATGTTGGCCAGGTTGGTCTCGAACTCCTGACCTCGAGTGACCCACCCACCTCGGCCTCCCAAAGTGCTGAGATTATAGGTATGAACCACCATGCCTGGCCTGATGTCAGAATCTGTAAGTGTAAACAAGCATCTTAAGAGTGAGAGATCAAGGCCACAAAGTACCCAGAGCCATTATCACACCTATACCCACTCACCTATAACATCTGATACTAGAGTATTATTGATGTTCTTCTTACCCAAAGGCTAGCTGATCTGGACACTTGATCCAGGTTTTGAAGCTCCACCAGAGCAATTTTATTTTCTATTTGAAATCAGCCTGAGTCTCTCCTGCCTGGCTTGTCATGGGGCCATCAGCCCAGGGTCACTAGGAACCCTCTCACAATCAGCTGGGCATCTTTCAGACATTTGAGGATGTCCAGGGAGAATTGTGTCAGTCTGAGAAGAGTGGTTAATTCTGCTTCTGTCTCAGTGTAAAAGAAATGAGCCATCTTATGTTTTCCCCCCTCATACAAGAGATGTCTTTTGTTGATACCCAGATGAGAGTTTCTTCCATTTCCTGGTACTTGGATAAAAAACAAGGAGGCAGTCTGGAGACTCAGATAAATTAATTGCTTCCATTTCATATGGCCATGTCAAAAATAGATGAAGCAGTCATGGCCCCTACCATCCAGAAACTTTTAGTCTAGACTAGCAACTAGATAAAGAATTAAGCAACATATGGTTGTTGCAATGAATAAATGTGTGCAAAATACCTTGGCCACTTTATATTGCTGTAACTTCTAATGTCATCACCTAAAGGGATATTTATGGACAGAAGTGTTGTTTTAATTATTTGAGATGGAGTCTCACTCTGTCGCCCAGGCTGGAGTGCAGTGGTGCAATCTTGGCTCACTGCAACCTCTGCCTCCCAAGTTCAAATAATTCTCCTACCTCAGCCTCCCGAGTATCTGGGACTACAGGCACCCACCACCGCACACAGAAATTTTTTTTTTTTTTTTTTTGCATTTTAGTAGAGATGGGATTTCACCATGTTGGCCAGGCTGGTCTCGAACTCCTGACCTCGAGTGACCCACCCACCTCGGCCTCCCAAAGTGCTGAGATTATAGGTATGAACCACCATGCCTGGCCTGATGTCAGAATCTGTAAGTGTAAACAAGCATCTTAAGAGTGAGAGATCAAGGCCACAAAGTACCCAGAGCCATTATCACACCTATACCCACTCACCTATAACATCTGATACTAGAGTATTATTGATATTCTTCTTACCCAAAGGCTAGCTGATCTGGACACTTGATCCAGGTTTTGAAGCTCCACCAGAGCAATTTTATTTTCTATTTGAAATCAGCCTGAGTCTCTCCTGCCTGGCTTGTCATGGGGCCATCAGCCCAGGGTCACTAGGAACCCTCTCACAATCAGCTGGGCATCTTTCAGACATTTAAGGATGTCCAGGGAGAATTGTGTCAGTCTGAGAAGAGTGGTTAATTCTGCTTCTGTCTCAGTGTAAAAGAAATGAGCCATCTTATGTTTTCCCCCCTCATACAAGAGATGTCTTTTGTTGATACCCAGATGAGAGTTTCTTCCATTTCCTGGTACTTGGATAAAAAACAAGGAGGCAGTCTGGAGACTCAGATAAATTAATTGCTTCCATTTCATATGGCCATGTCAAAAATAGATGAAGCAGTCATGGCCCCTACCATCCAGAAACTTTTAGTCTAGACTAGCAACTAGATAAAGAATTAAGCAACATATGGTTGTTGCAATGAATAAATGTGTGCAAAATACCTTGGCCACTTTATATTGCTGTAACTTCTAATGTCATCACCTAAAGGGATATTTATGGACAGAAGTGTTGTTTTAATTATTTGAGATGGAGTCTCACTCTGTCGCCCAGGCTGGAGTGCAGTGGTGCAATCTTGGCTCACTGCAACCTCTGCCTCCCAAGTTCAAATAATTCTCCTACCTCAGCCTCCCGAGTATCTGGGACTACAGGCACCCACCACCGCACACAGAAATTTTTTTTTTTTTTTTTTTTTTTGCATTTTTAGTAGAGACGGGGTTTTGCTATGTTGGCCAGGCTGGTCTCGAACTCCTGACCTCAGGTGAGCTACTGTACCTGACCAAGAGTTATTATTTCTTAATAAAGATAGAGAATATCTAATGAGGTTCAATCTATGTTCTCTATTAGCTCTATGCAGAACAGGATTAAGAAAATGCTTTTAAAACAGGGTGGAATTTATTGCCCAGAAAGTTCTGAAAAAAACTTTTAGGAGATATCTGCTCATAGAGTGCTAAAAAGACTACCTAAGATCACTATTAAAATTACAGAAACTCTGAGATTTAATTTTCTCTTAGGTAAGCTTAGGAAGAACAGTACTGGAAGTACCCCAGTGGCATAGAGAACAGAATTCTACATAGGTTTCACTCCTTGCCCCAGTTCTGTTCAGATTCACTTTTTGGGGGGACCTTATTTAGGTCTGGCCCTACCCTGGCATCCTGCCTCACAGAACTAATTGGAATAGATCAGAGTTTGAATGGTGACTCCTGCTGCCCTTTTAGAGCTGGTATTCAATTTCCCGACACCCAAAAGCAGATACATGGGAAAAATAAGATATGTATTTTAGGGTCTTAATTTTTAATTTTTTAAAATAAAATCAGTGTTTGCAGAAATATTTCATTTAGCAACTGATTTTCTATACCTTCAGATACAGTGGTTGCTCCACAAGTCACGAAAAAGTAAATATAAACACAATAAACATTTTTTCTAAACTACATTAAACTTTTTTTCTGTATCCCTCTCGTCTGTCTCTATTTAACTTTTATTCTATACATTTTTAAAATCAATGACAGAGAAACAGAAAAAGAAATAAAAAAGCTGGGCCCTTTATCTAAATCCTGGAAATTATTAAACACTTAGTATGAACTCTCAGGGTGTTATAAGAATTAAATCACATAATGCGTTATTCCCAGCACAATGAGTGATCTGTAACATACTCTTAAGCACATAGTACCTGCTTAATAAACATTGCATTAGTACATGCATGCATGTTGTTTTCCAAATGCAGACTTATTCAGACACTGTTGCCTTCTGTTTATTTATAAACTTGAAAGAATATAAACTTTATTTATATTCTTTTATATACCATATCAAAGAATATGATACTTTAGGATTGCAACTGGTTGTTTTCCTTTGTACTACAAGTATTTCTGTTGTGATAAGTGTGCTCAGTATAAGGGACTCTCTGCTGTGCCTACTTTCTCTAACTAATGCTAATAATGAGCCCAGTGGGAGCAACATCAGCATTGACAGGGCACTTGTTTAAAACACCCATTCATGAACACTTTGCAAACCTTCAGAATCGCATTACATAGAATGGGGCCAAAATTACCAAGTGATTTATAAGCTCATTACAGTTCAGGAGGTAGTGCTTAGCTAGATGGTTGTCAGCCCAGGCTTCTAGTTAGAATTACATAGCCAGTTTGCAGAAATCTCTTTACTTGTGCTCTCCCCACAGGTTCTGCTTATTGTTCTGGGTGGAAACATCGATGTTGTTTTATTTAAGTGCCTCATAAGATGAGGCCAGAATCAAGTGTGAGGGGTTCAATATCCATTCATGAAAGCTAAGTTTCACCTTTATACTTAAAGGGTTTCCATAGGGCCTGTTCTGTTTGGGTTTGGTAGAGACAGAACAGGGTGACCCATATTTCGATTACTGTAGCAGAAATTTCTGGTGTCTGTGAAAAGGAAGGGCACTTGAGTACAGAAAATGTGAAACTTACATTTTTATGTCCATGGAGAAGCTCGTTGTTCCTGAATCTCTTCTGTTACGAAGGACAGAAATGGCTACACTTTTTCTATGGGTCTTGGTCCTTCTGCCTGTGGGTATGATGGTAGTAGGTAAACAGATGGTGTTGATACCTTTAAAGGAATATTCTTAAGATGCAGGTGTAATTTGTCCAGAGAATCTCGTCTGAGAAGGACTCCCAGAGAAGGAGGAAAAAACTGACTTTTTATGATTAAATTCAGACTATACTTTTTGGGGGCAATATTTAAGCAATGATGCTGTGTCCTTCTGTGTTCATCATCACATCATAATAATTTGTCCTAGTGCAGTTAATGTTATTGACTTGTGTAGTGAGCTCTGTGACAGATTTTTTCATGATAGAGTTATTTTTCTCTTCATTGTTAAATATCTTTATGCAGCACATTTAGTCTGGCAGCTGCTCTTTCTTAGGTTTTCTTTGCATATATCTGTGTTTGGGAAATGAAAACTTTCATCTTTGCTTACAGGCAAGAAAAACTGGGAAAAATTGGCTTTTTCACTTACTGGATGTTTAACAAAATAGTCTTCTTGGGCTAAAAACATTGGCTTTATTGCTGAGCTTGTTAGAAATGCAGAAACTCAGAGTTTATTTCAGATCTTCTGAAAAAATAATCTGTGTTAACTGGATCTTCAGTTTATTATACACATTAAAGTTTGAGAGGTACCTTCTAACTCAATATGTCTTTTCCATCCAAAAAAAAATACACATAACTCATCCTGAATAATGTAAATATAACACTCAAAAATGTACATATTTGTGTTTATCCCCTTAATTTTATACTTTATCATCCAGAAAAGTTTCATATATACACTAATGTTGTGGATCTTATGTCACTCTCTTCTAAGAATCAGAGAATACATTACAGAGTATTTCTGTGTTGAAAATTATTTTATTGGATAATTTCAGTCATTCCCATAAGTCAGAATCAGTTATTTTTACTGTCATTTCACCTTGAGTCAAATTTAAAATTTTGCACATGGGCACTCGGTAAATGTGTTTGTGTGTGTGTGTGTTTTTCGGGAACTGTTGACATTTATGGATATGGCCATAGAATTCTCTCTGAATGAGTGGCAATGCCTGGACCCTGTACAGCAGAATTTATATAGGAGTATAATGTTAGAGAACTACAGAAACCTGGTCTTCCTGGGTGAGGATCACTTCAATACACAATTCCTAATATACTCTAAATGTTTTATTTCTCTTTTTTTAGAATGTTTTTTCTGATAATTTATGTTTTGCATAAATGTGTTTCAGATCCCTGTTTTCAAAAAAATATACTGGGGATTTGTCTACGTGAAAAAGAATTTCTTCAAGATGTTTCACCTTGACCCAAACTTTCTACATTCCCGAGCTGATCTGTATCCTTTACTCTAGATTAGTGGTAATTCCAGAAACTTTAGTGGCATAAAATACTGTTGCCAACACATTGAAATCTAATTGTCACCACCAATTTTTGACTCAGTGGTACCAGGTAGTAAAATAAGGAACCTACAATTTAAAATATTTTCTAAATTATGACTTCTTCTATGCCCTGAAGAATTCTCACCATGAATTTATAGTTTGCATTATTAAAAATATTTCCTTTTTGGTTGTTGAATATGGGAAGGTATGGATACTTGAGTTTTCTATTGAGGAAAAGAGTTATTATTTCTTAATAAAGATAGAGAATATCTAATGAGGTTCAATCTATGTTCTCTATTAGCTCTATGCAGAACAGGATTAAGAAAATGCTTTTTAAAACAGGGTGGAATTTATTGCCCAGAAAGTTCTGAAAAAAAACTTTTAGGAGATATCTGCTCATAGAGTGCTAAAAAAAGACTACCTAAGATCACTATTAAAAATTACAGAGGCTGGGCACAGTGGCTCATGCCTGTAATCCCAGCACTTTGGGAGGCCAAGGCGGGCTGATCACAGGATCAGGAGTTCTAGACCAGCCTGACCAACATGTTGAGACCCTGTCTCTCCTAAAAATACAAAAATTAGCCGGGTGTGGTGGCACATGCCTCTGATCCCAGCTACTCAGGAGGCTGAGGCAGGAGAATCACTTGAAACCAGGAGGCAGAGCTTGCAGTGAGCCAAGATCACACCACTGCACGCCAGCCTGGGCGACAGAGTGAGACTCCATCACAAAAAAAAAAAAAAAAAAAAAAAAAAAAAAAGAAAGAAAGAAAAAAATTACAGAACATGGGAAATATCTGTGTATTTAACTTTGCATAAAACTGACTTTTTATGATTAAATTCAGACTATACTTTTTGGGGGGCAATATTTAAGCAATGATGCTGTGTCCTTCTGTGTTCATCATCACATCATAATAATTTGTCCTAGTGCAGTTAATGTTATTGACTTGTGTAGTGAGCTCTGTGACAGATTTTTTCATGATAGAGTTATTTTTCTCTTCATTGTTAAATATCTTTATGCAGCACATTTAGTCTGGCAGCTGCTCTTTCTTAGGTTTTCTTTGCATATATCTGTGTTTGGGAAATGAAAACTTTCATCTTTGCTTACAGGCAAGAAAAACTGGGAAAAATTGGCTTTTTCACTTACTGGATGTTTAACAAAATAGTCTTCTTGGGCTAAAAACATTGGCTTTATTGCTGAGCTTGTTAGAAATGCAGAAACTCAGAGTTTATTTCAGATCTTCTGAAAAAATAATCTGTGTTAACTGGATCTTCAGTTTATTATACACATTAAAGTTTGAGAGGTACCTTCTAACTCAATATGTCTTTTCCATCCAAAAAAAAATACACATAACTCATCCTGAATAATGTAAATATAACACTCAAAAATGTACATATTTGTGTTTATCCCCTTAATTTTATACTTTATCATCCAGAAAAGTTTCATATATACACTAATGTTGTGGATCTTATGTCACTCTCTTCTAAGAATCAGAGAATACATTACAGAGTATTTCTGTGTTGAAAATTATTTTATTGGATAATTTCAGTCATTCCATAAGTCAGAATCAGTTCTTTTACTGTCATTTCACCTTGAGTCAAATTTAAAATTCTGCACATGGGCACTCGGTAAATGTGTTTGTGTGTGTGTGTGTGTTTTCAGGGAACTGTTGACATTTATGGATATGGCCATAGAATTCTCTCTGAATGAGTGGCAATGCCTGGACCCTGTACAGCAGAATTTATATAGGAGTATAATGTTAGAGAACTACAGAAACCTGGTCTTCCTGGGTGAGGATCACTTCAATACACAATTCTAATATACTCTAAATGTTTTATTTCTCTTTTTAGAATGTTTTTCTGATAATTTATGTTTTGCATAAATGTGTTTCAGATCCCTGTTTTCAAAAAAATATACTGGGGATTTGTCTACGTGAAAAAGAATTTCTTCAAGATGTTTCACCTTGACCCAAACTTTCTACATTCCCGAGCTGATCTGTATCCTTTACTCTAGATTAGTGGTAATTCCAGAAACTTTAGTGGCATAAAATACTGTTGCCAACACATTGAAATCTAATTGTCACCACCAATTTTTGACTCAGTGGTACCAGGTAGTAAAATAAGGAACCTACGAATTTAAAATATTTTCTAAATATTTAGAAATTCTGTTATAAGTTAGTATTTGGGGATTAATTTACTAGAATATTTATTATATCCTCTTTATTGAGCACATTATTAAGTTGGTGATTGGAGAATTTAAGCAAGATTCATGTTATTTATTTTTAATAAAACGGGTATTGTTGTCTCTAAGCCGGACCTGATCACCTGTCTGGAGCAAGCAAAAGAGCCTTGGAATATGAAAAGACATGGAGTGATAGCCAAACCCCCAGGTAGGTAAGAGAATACAAAAGATGAGAGGTTCAAAGGTCAAGGAGACAGCCAGTGATTTGGGAAGCTGTGTTCCAAAGGAGATAGTTTCTGAGAAGCCTGAGTTCTTTTTCTTTTATTCTCACATACAGCATCTTCTGTGTTAGACGTTTTTTGTTTGTATGTTTGTTTTTGTTCTTTTTTTTTTTTTTTGAAACGGAGTTTTACTCTTGTTGCCCAGGCTGCAGTGCAATGGCACCATCTTGGCTCACCACAACGTCTGCCTCCCGGGTTCAAGCGATTCTTCTTCCTCAGCCTCCTGAGTAGCTGAAATTACAGGCATGCACCACCATGCCCGGCTAATTTTGTATTTTTAGTAGAGATGGGGTTCCTCCATGTTGGTCAGGCTGGTCTCAAACTCCCAACCTCAGGTGATCTGCTCGCCTTGGCCTGCCAAAGTGCTGGGATTACAGGCATGAGCCACCGCGCCCGGCCTGTCTTAGACTTTTAAATTCTCCAAGGATTCTACTTTCCCTTTGGTGCTCTTTAAGTTTACAGTAAGAGCCACAGTCCTCTTCATAGAATATGAGAGTGCACAATCTGACTGCTTTATCATTTTTTTTATAGTCCGCACAAGTATCTGCGTAATTTTAAAAAACTTTATGTTAAACTATTTTTTAAGTTCTTTTTTTTTTTTTGCATTATGTCTGAAATGTGTGAGTGTAGTGGTTTCTGTTCCATTGGTTTTTTGGTTCTTTTTTTTTTTTTGCACAGTCCATCCTGTTTTTGTTACTATAGTCTTGAAATATAGTTTGAAATTATAAAGTATGATATCTTTCTGCTTTGCTCTTTTTCCTCAAGATTACTTTGGCTATTCAAAGTTTATTGAGGTTTCATGTAAATTTTAAGATTGTATTTTTTATTACTGTGAGAAAAATACCACTGGAATTTCGATAGGGAGTTTATTGAATCTATAGATCACTTTGGATAATATGTCACTTTTACACTATTCCTTTAATTCATAGATCTGAACTGTTTTATAATTTATTTGTCTTCTCTAATTTCTTTCATTGATACATCTTTCATTGTAAAGATTTTTATCAATTTGGTTAAATTTGTTCTCAGAAGTTTATTATTTCAATTCTATTGTAAATAGGATTGTTTTCTTTATATCAGATGGTGCTTTTACATGTATAAAACCATAACTTGTATGTTAATTTTATATTTTGCTAATTTACTGAGTATATTCATTAGTTTAGACAGGTTTTAATGTACTGTTTTTTTAATACATATAAGATCATATGATCTACAACCAATGACTTTTTACACTTATTTGTCTTCAGTTGTAATTGCTTTATTTATTTATTTATTTTGCTAATTCTGCCACATACTTCCAGTGTGATGTTAAAATAAAAGCATCGACAATGGACACAATATAGTTTTGCATTGGTGTCTGTGAATATGAAAAACACCTCTTTCAAGTTTTTATAAACCGGTTTCAGAAAGTAGAGATCTTGTTTTGTTGGGCCCCAGGGTGATGAGATGCCCTCTGGGTTTGTAGTGGAGAAGAGTTGTAGCTTAGTCACAAAGCTGCTGGGTCTGCCCTAGGGTCCACTTTTAGTTGGCTTGTTACAAGAGGCTTGGGTAGTTGTAATTTCCATTATATGTTTGAACAAACTGAATTTCTGTAGTGCAAACACTAGGGCAGGTTTTTGCAGTCAGGTGTGCATATGATGGGACTTATATCAGGATATGGCTGAGTATGGCTTTTACTGAGCACCAGAGAGGATTTCCCCAGGTCACTTTATGGGTTTCTATGTAGGCAGAAGTGGCCATGAACTGTGGTTCAGGAGCTGGAACTGAGTCCTTAAACTGCTTCAGAGACCACAATAAAGGTCAATATCTGCAGGCCTGCCTGCATGGATATAAATGAGTATCTTTCTTACTCTGGAAGGACAGGACCTCTCCCAGACTGTCTTAGACTTTTAAATTCTCCAAGGATTCTACTTTCCTTTGGTGCTCTTTAAGTTTACAGTAAGAGCCACAGTCCTCTTCATAGAATATGAGAGTGCACAATCTGACTGCTTTATCATTTTTTTATAGTCCACAAGTATCTGCGTAATTTTAAAAACTTTATGTTAAACTATTTTTAAGTTCTTTTTTTTGCATTATGTCTGAAATGTGTGAGTGTAGTGGTTTCTGTTCCATTGGTTTTTGGTTCTTTTTTTTTTTTGCACAGTCCATCCTGTTTTTGTTACTATAGTCTTGAAATATAGTTTGAAATTATAAAGTATGATATCTTTCTGCTTTGCTCTTTTTCCTCAAGATTACTTTGGCTATTCAAAGTTTATTGAGGTTTCATGTAAATTTTAAGATTGTATTTTTTATTACTGTGAGAAAAATACCACTGGAATTTCGATAGGGAGTTTATTGAATCTATAGATCACTTTGGATAATATGTCACTTTTACACTATTCCTTTAATTCATAGATCTGAACTGTTTTATAATTTATTTGTCTTCTCTAATTTCTTTCATTGATACATCTTTCATTGTAAAGATTTTTTATCAATTTGGTTAAATTTGTTCTCAGAAGTTTATTATTTCAATTCTATTGTAAATAGGATTGTTTTCTTTTTTATATCAGATGGTGCTTTTTTACATGTATAAAACCATAACTTGTATGTTAATTTTATATTTTGCTAATTTACTGAGTATATTCATTAGTTTAGACAGGTTTTAATGTACTGTTTTTTTAATACATATAAGATCATATGATCTACAACCAATGACTTTTTACACTTATTTGTCTTCAGTTGTAATTGCTTTATTTATTTATTTATTTTGCTAATTCTGCCACATACTTCCAGTGTGATGTTAAAATAAAAGCATCGACAATGGACACAATATAGTTTTGCATTGGTGTCTGTGAATATGAAAAACACCTCTTTCAAGTTTTTATAAACCGGTTTCAGAAAGTAGAGATCTTGTTTTGTTGGGCCCCAGGGTGATGAGATGCCCTCTGGGTTTGTAGTGGAGAAGAGTTGTAGCTTAGTCACAAAGCTGCTGGGTCTGCCCTAGGGTCCACTTTTAGTTGGCTTGTTACAAGAGGCTTGGGTAGTTGTAATTTCCATTATATGTTTGAACAAACTGAATTTCTGTAGTGCAAACACTAGGGCAGGTTTTTGCAGTCAGGTGTGCATATGATGGGACTTATATCAGGATATGGCTGAGTATGGCTTTTACTGAGCACCAGAGAGGATTTCCCCAGGTCACTTTATGGGTTTCTATGTAGGCAGAAGTGGCCATGAACTGTGGTTCAGGAAGCTGGAACTGAGTCCTTAAACTGCTTCAGAGACCACAATAAAGGTCAATATCTGCAGGCCGCCCTGCATGGATATAAATGAGTATCTTTCTTACGGCCTCTGGAAGGACAGGACTTCTCCCAGACTGTAGCTGGGAGAAGTTTGGAATGTTTACAGAGTAAGTTCAGAATTCTCAGGGGGACCAAGTTGGGTGGGCCATTTTCTGGTACGTAGCCAAGAATAGAGGTTTTGTACTTTGCCACCTGAGTGAGGGCCTGCTTTGGGAAAAGAGCACTCTAATTTTAGGCTTTTGCAGTTTCACAAGTCCCTCCCTGGATCTCAAAGCTATCTTAAAGACACTTACTTTTGAGATGAGCTCTTGCTGCATAACTCAGGATCGTCTTGAAACAGTGGCCTGAAGCAATTCTTCAAACTTAATGTGCCATGTAACTGTCATTACAGATGTGAGCCATGATGCCTGGTTCTCTCACAAAGACATTTTTATCAGTGATGGCTGACAAATTTTCTTGCTGTGGGAAAAGAAGAAACTAGGGCACCTTTTATTTTTCCATCTTACTGATGTCACTCTCTCTATACATTTTTACTTTCTATTTTCTATTTCAAATTTGTCTGTAATTTCAGGTTCAGACATTTAGGACAATATGCCAGAATTTACATGTTATGCCTGAAGTAAATTAGATAATTAGTAGGTACTTCATATTTACTAAAATAATTACTTGCAAATCTAAGTTTTCTGAAGGCAAAAAGAAATTACAGGATTTGCACCCACTTTCTTCAGTCTGTATCTAAATAATAGCATAATTTATTTCCAAATATTTATTTTATGTATCAGGGGCTCTTGCCATATTCTGCAAAATATACTTTTTTGTGTGTGTTTGTTTGTTTGTTTGTTTTGAGATGGAGTCTCGCTCTGTCACTTAGACTGGAGTGCAGTGGCATGATCTCGGCTTACTGCAACCTCCACATCCCAGGTTCAAGTGATTCTCCTGCCTCAGCCACCCTAGTAGCTGGAACTATAGGTGTGCACCACCACATCTGGCTAATTTTTATGTTTATAGTAGAGACAGGGTTTTACTATGTTGGCCAGGCTACTCTCAAACTCCTGACCTCAAATGATCTACACATCTCAGTTCCCAAAGTGCTGAGATTATAATAAATTTTTTTCTTTACTTAGCAATGTAAGACTATTCTTTGCTTCTAAAATTGGATTACAGCTGTTTGATCTTGTGTAAGAATAGCATTTATTTAAAACATAAAAATTAACTCTAGTTTCTTCTAAATGCTTATTTATTAAAAGTTTTCCATTAACTCTAGTTTCTTCTAAATGCTTATTTATCTAAAGTTTTCCACTGGAATCTTCTATTTATGATTATACTGCATTATCTCTGAAAGTTTATTGCCATACAATGCATGCCAATGATTCAAAATACCTGCCTTCCATGACTACACAGTTACAGTCAAATATTGTAGTTACCTAGATCACTTCTTTTTAAATGGTACATCAATGTTGCGTATCAGATTTTATGAGTAAATATTCTTCTTATTGTTTTGCAGTTCCATATTAGTGTGCTTTTTCAATATATGTTTTTTAACATCGATTTATTTTGTTTTTTGGTTTTACTTATGTATTATCAATTTAGACAATTTGTTCGTACACTTGAAGTTAATGTGGAATTTAATTAAGAGATAAATCAGTCACAGGCCTGTCACAATCAGATTTGTGTGTGTGTGTGTGTGTGTTTATCTCCCAATATAATCCCAATTTTGGGTTATGGCTTATTTTGTATATATTCTTTTTTAGCTGATTTTCAATGGTTGTTTTTATCTTGTCTAAGTGAATGGAAATAGTCTTGGAAGTCATGGAAATAGTCTTGTTTTCACCATGTGTTTAATAATGAATATATATTTTCTTTCGGTAAAATATTTTTGTGATTTGATGGTAAATTTTGGAAAGATTTATAATTCTGTATTTTTTCAGCTTTTGTTTTAAAAAATATTCATTGTAAAAATGCAACAGTCTTTCATTGTCTGAGATAATGCCTGGAGTTCTTTGTCCTACCTCCAAGAAAATTAAGGAGCACAGACATAAAGGGGAAGTTAAACCAAAAGTTTAATAAGTGAAATAAGAACGCTCTCTGCCAGCAGAGAGGGGTTCCTGAACGGGAGAACCCACTATGGGGCCTGTTCTGGGGTATTTATGAACTGGAAAGGGGAAGGAATGTGCTTAGTCTGCAGGCTTTCTTGGTGAATGTGTGACTCAGCTTGGCCTGGGACCTTGGCCCAGGACCAATCAGGAACTGAAATGATGATTCATAGATGCTACTTAGCTTGACTTAGGACCTATCAGAAACTGAAGTGAAAGTTTGGCCCGGATCTTGGCCGAGGACCAATCGGCGGCTGAAGTAATTCATAGAAGCCGGACTTACAGTCCTAATAAAGAAAAGTACAGCACCCACTGGAACCTACTAGAGTCCACCGTGCCCATGCCCACCAAAAAAATAAAAAAAGAAGTTTTTCTGGGAACTTGCTAGTATACGAAGGACAAAGGCATTTCTATGCCAGGATTTGTTCCCTTTTCTGAGTGAGTTGGAGGTTTTGTGCAAGTTTTTATCCAAACAGGCTGGAGGTTTTTCTATCTGTGCAGCTGTGGGCGTGTCTCTAGGCCCAACTCCCTGTGCTAGTTCCCTTATCCGTGCCTGCAGCCTGAATTTTTTTCCCAGGCCCCTTTTTATGTTATGTGGGGATGAGGTAGTGACCCATGGGCCAGGGGCTCTCCGGGGACCCTTCCCTTGCTATCTACCTAAGGCAAGCTAACTCCTTTCTAAAACACATGCTATAAAATGTACAATCTTAAATCTATTTAAGTGTAGATTTCAGGGTCAGACAAGATGAGGGTTCACCTCTGTAATCCCAGTATTTGGGGAGGCCAAGATAGGAGAATTGCTAGAGCGCAAAAGTGTGAGACCAGCCTGGGCAACAAAGGAGGACCCCCCTGTCTACAAAATTTTTTATAAATAGCCAGGTATGGTGGTGTGCACCTGTAGTTCTAGCTAATCGGGAGATTGATCGGGCGGCATAACTTGAGCCTGGGAGTTTGAGGCTGCAGTGAGCCATAATTGTGCTACTGTACTCCAGCCTGAGTGACAGAGTGGGAGACCCTGTCTCAAAAAAAAAAAAAAAAGAAAAGAAAAGAAAAGAAAAGCTGTACATTTAATGCATGTTAAGTATATTCAACTTCTTATGCAAAAGACTTCTAGAAATTTTACATCTTATGGAACTAAAACTCAGCACTCAATAAGTAACAGCTACCCTTTTACCGTCTGTCCTCCAGCCCTTGACAAATACCCTTTCTCTTTCTGTTTTTATGAATGTGAATACATAAGATACTTCATAAAGTGGAATCATATAGTATCCATTATTTTGTTACTAGCTTATTTCAGGTGACGTGATATTCTCAAAGGTTACCCAAAATGTGACAAGATTTTCTTTTTAAGGCTGAATAATGTTCCATTTTATATACATTTTTATGTTTATAAATCAAGGGACATCTGGGTGGCTTCAACCTTTTGACTTTTTTGCATACTGGTACAATAAACATGGATGTTCAAATATGTTTTTAGGTCCTTTGTTGCATATTTTAGATGTAGATTCACAAATTGGATTGCTGTAGTTGATGATAATTTTATTTTTAATTATTTGAGGAACATTTATAACATTTTAAAATAATAGCTGCATCCTTACTTTCACCAATAATTAATGTGGGTTTCATTTTGATTGCATTATCAACAGATTTGGTGTTTCAAAAAAAATTTTAGTGGTCATTTTAATTGGTATAAGGTGATTTTTGTTTTTATTGTGATTTTTATGCATTTCTCTACAAATCAGTAATTTTGCATGTTATTTCAAATGCTTTTCCCCCTTTTTGTATCTTTCTTAATGAAAATTTAATTTGTTCATTTTTAAATTGTTAGTCAACTTTATCGTTTAGTTTTAAGAGTTGTTTATATATTCTGAATATTGACTCATCACATGTGATTTGCAAATATTTTCACTCATTTTCTAGGAGGCATTGCCACTCTATTAAATGTTGTGTTTTTTTTTTTGATATGCAGAAATTTTGAAGTATAGTGTAGTTAAATTTTTCTGTTCTTCTCTTTATTGCCTATGCACTTAATGCCACATCTAAGAAAATGGTGCCAAGACCAATGTCATGTCTTTCCCCTATATTTTTTCTAACAGATTTGTTAGTTTCTTTTTAAGTCTAACTATATTATTTAAAATATTTTTTTGTAGGTGGCTTAAAGAAACAGTCTGAATTTATTGTATCAGTGTAGATATCCAGTTTTTAACATTATATTTTGAAGAGTTTATCTTTTCTCCATTGTGTGTTCATGGCAGCTTTGTGGAAGAGCATTTGATCACATATAGAAGGGTTTATTTCTGGATTCTCATCTGTTTATTTGTCTTTGTGTCAGTACCACATGGCTTCTGTTATTGTAGCTTTTAACATGTTTTAAAATCAGAAATTATAATGACTTTGTTTTTTTTTAATGGATGTATGGCAAAAGCTTATAATAAAATTTAAAAATTTTAAACAATATTTCTGTAAAAAACTGCTATTGGGATTTTTATACAGATTTCATTGAATTTGTTCACCACTGTCAGTTGTGTTGACATCTTTAAAAAGTTAAATATTTTGACCCTTGAGCAAGAAATGTTGGATTGTATTTTATTTTCATATATTTTTGATTTGCCAATTTTACTTCGGCTCTTAGTTTCTAGTTTTATTCAGTTTCGGTCAGAAGACACAAAGTGTATACTTTTGATCTTAAATTTACTTGTTGTTGTTATTGTTATTTTGAGATATGATCTTACTCTGTCACCTAGGCTGGAGTACAGTGGCATGATTTTGGTTCCCTGCAGCCTCAACCTCCTGTGCTCAACTGATCCTTTCATCACAACCTCCTGAGTAGGTGGGGGTACTGACATGCACTACGATGTCTGGCTAACTTTTTGATTATTTTAATGAACAAGGTCTCACTATGTTGCCCAGGCTTGTCTTAAATCTGCAGCCCCAAGTGATCCTCTCACCTTGATCTTCCAAAGTGTTGGGATTACAGGCATGTGCTACCCACATGGAATTCTTAAATTTAATAAGACTAGACTTATTATGTGGCCTAACAGAATACACCAGATGCAAATAAGAATATTGTGTATTTGCTTGCTTTTGACTGGAAAGTTTTGTACATGTCTGTTAAGCCCATTTGGTCAATGATATGGTTTTGATGTCCATGTTCTCCAAACCCTATGCTTCTATGTAATCCTCAACGTTAGATGTGAGATCTAACGTTAGGTGGGATGTGCTTTGGTCATGGGGCAAATATTTCACGAATGGCTTGACACCATCCTCTTGGTAATCAAAAACATTACACTCCATTAATTCAAATGAGAGTGACTTTATTAAAGGAACCTGGCTCCTTCACCTCACACTTGCTCTGTCTCTTACCATGTGATATGTTCAGTTACTTTTGGCTTCCATTATGATTGTAAGCTTCCTGAAACCCTCACTGGAAGCAGATGGTGGCAAGACCAATGTCATGTCTTTCCCTATATTTTTCTAACAGATTTGTTAGTTTCTTTTTAAGTCTAACTATATTATTTAAAATATTTTTTGTAGGTGGCTTAAAGAAACAGTCTGAATTTATTGTATCAGTGTAGATATCCAGTTTTTAACATTATATTTTGAAGAGTTTATCTTTTCTCCATTGTGTGTTCATGGCAGCTTTGTGGAAGAGCATTTGATCACATATAGAAGGGTTTATTTCTGGATTCTCATCTGTTTATTTGTCTTTGTGTCAGTACCACATGGCTTCTGTTATTGTAGCTTTTAACATGTTTTAAAATCAGAAATTATAATGACTTTGTTTTTTTTTAATGGATGTATGGCAAAAGCTTATAATAAAATTTAAAAATTTTAAACAATATTTCTGTAAAAAACTGCTATTGGGATTTTTATACAGATTTCATTGAATTTGTTCACCACTGTCAGTTGTGTTGACATCTTTAAAAAGTTAAATATTTTGACCCTTGAGCAAGAAATGTTGGATTGTATTTTATTTTCATATATTTTTGATTTGCCAATTTTACTTCGGCTCTTAGTTTCTAGTTTTATTCAGTTTCGGTCAGAAGACACAAAGTGTATACTTTTGATCTTAAATTTACTTGTTGTTGTTATTGTTATTTTGAGATATGATCTTACTCTGTCACCTAGGCTGGAGTACAGTGGCATGATTTTGGTTCCTGCAGCCTCAACCTCCTGTGCTCAACTGATCCTTTCATCACAACCTCCTGAGTAGGTGGGGGTACTGACATGCACTACGATGTCTGGCTAACTTTTTGATTATTTTAATGAACAAGGTCTCACTATGTTGCCCAGGCTTGTCTTAAATCTGCAGCCCCAAGTGATCCTCTCACCTTGATCTTCCAAAGTGTTGGGATTACAGGCATGTGCTACCCACATGGAATTCTTAAATTTAATAAGACTAGACTTATTATGTGGCCTAACAGAATACACCAGATGCAAATAAGAATATTGTGTATTTGCTTGCTTTTGACTGGAAAGTTTTGTACATGTCTGTTAAGCCCATTTGGTCAATGATATGGTTTTGATGTCCATGTTCTCCAAACCCTATGCTTCTATGTAATCCTCAACGTTAGATGTGAGATCTAACGTTAGGTGGGATGTGCTTTGGTCATGGGGGCAAATATTTCACGAATGGCTTGACACCATCCTCTTGGTAATCAAAAACATTACACTCCATTAATTCAAATGAGAGTGACTTTATTAAAGGAACCTGGCTCCTTCACCTCACACTTGCTCTGTCTCTTACCATGTGATATGTTCAGTTACTTTTTGGCTTCCATTATGATTGTAAGCTTCCTGAAACCCTCACTGGAAGCAGATGGTGGCACACACTTTTTGTACAGTTTGCCAAAATGTAAGCCAAATAAACCTTTTATCTTTATAAATTTTCCACTCTCAGGTAATCCTCTATATGCAAAATAATCAATACTGTCTCTATTGTTGTCCATGTTTTATGTTTTCTTATTGATCTTTCATCTGAATTTTCTATCTATTATTGAAAATGAGGTCTTACTATGTTGCTATATATTTCTCGTTTCACTTTTGTTAATTTTGCTTTATGTATTTTGGAGGCTGATGTTATAAATACACATACCTACAGATAGATAAATATATTAGTTTTAGATTATTGGTAAATTGACCTGTTTTACCATTATATAATGCCAATATTTGTCTCATACTAGTACTTGATATAAACCACATTCCATCTAACATAATTATGATGACCTCACTGAATTGTAGTCACTATTTGCATGGAATAGATATTGTTTCTACTCTTACTTTCAGCCTATTTGACTCTGCTAAAATGAGTCTCCTGTAGGCAGCATATTGTGTGTATTTTTTAATAAACCACTCAGGCATTTTATGTCTTTTGCTTTATATACATTTATTTATTACTTATTTATTCATTTATTTTTGAGATAAGGTTTCACACACACTGTCAGCCAGTCTCAGTCTGTTTTGCAGTGGCATGATCATGGCTAACTGCAACCTCAACCTCCCAAACTCTGATGATCTCATTTCAGCCTCTCAAGTAGCTAGGTTACAAGTATGTGCCATTACACTGAGATAGTTTTTTTATTTTTCATTTTTTTATTTTTTACTTTTTTAAATATATTTTGTAGAGACAGGGTTTTGTCATGCTGCCCAGGCTCGTCTTAAACTCCTGAAATAAGTGATCAGCCCATTTTGGCCTCCAAAGTCCTGGGATTGTATTTCTTTTTATTAACTAGTTTAATTAATTTATTTTTAAAATGAATGCTTAAAGAAACAAAGTTAGCACTACCAGTTTCAGTGTTACTGTTTTATATGTTTTTTTGAAGATATGTTTTTATTTCCTGTTTTACTGCCTTATTTTTTGTTTATTTTTATTTTGCAGTGATGTTTTATTTTTTTGTTTTGCTTTCTATAAATATTATCTTTGTAATCATCTTGAAAAATGGAGACTACATAAAACATCTTAAAGTTAAAACAATATATTTTAATCTCATAACAACTTTAATTGAATAGAAAAACTATACCTCTATATTTCCAGTTTGTTATTGATACTAAAAATCATTTTATATTGTGTATCTATTAACAGATTTATGCAGATTTATATTTTGTTTTTTATATTATGTAGATGAACTTTCAGGGTTCTAGGCACCATCATTATAATAGTAAAGGATTCTATAAGTGTCTCTATATTTATATTTAATAGATGTTTACATTTAATAGAGCTTCATATTTGTATGCAGTTCTATGATGCTGTCCAGTGTCATTTTATTCTTCAACACAATGGACTCATTTTAGCATTTCTCCTTTTTTATATGCAAAGTCTCACTATGTTGCTCAGGCTGATCTTGAACTCTTGTTCTCAATTAGTCTGACTGCCTTGGTCTCCTAAAGATGTAGGATTACAGGCATGAGTCACTGTGCCTGGCCATGTAGCATTTTTTTTGTAGGACTGTGCTAGTGATAAGGAGCACCCTCACCTTTTATTTTGGAAGGTCTATTTATATATTGTTTTTGAAGTAAAACAATTTTGACTCGAGTATTGGTTAAGAATGTTATTACATCAAAAAAGTTTGCAGACTTTTTTATCTTCAAGTAATCTCTATATTACTTTTTCCCTATATTCTTCTAAGATTCCTTTCATGAATATATTGATCTACTTAATGACCTCCAATAAGTTTTAGATTCCATGTTTTAAATTTTTGTGTTATATATTTTAGGGTATGCCACCTCACACCAGTTAATTGTGTTTCAGTTTTTTAGTTTATAATATAATTCTGTATGACAATACTTAACTCTGTGCAATTTAATGCAGTGTGGAGCAGAATCAAATATAAATCAGCTAAATGTCTATTGCCAATATAATTATCTCTACATTTATTTGTCTGGATAAATTTATCCCTGCATTTTTTAATGACATGTATATTTGTTGTGTAGGTTTGTTATGAATGGTTTTTTAATTCTGTCTAGGTGAGTAGTCATAAAAGCTTTTCTAATTCCAACATCTATTTGGGAATCTATATAATTTTTGTGTGGGATAAGCACTTTTGGATTTGATGAAAGTTTAAAAACTATCCTAACTCTGAATCTCTTTAAGGTATTATTGTTCACTTTTACTTGTCAAAAACACAATTTACAATACAATATTTTCAAATATTGAGCTTAGTCATGTTAATTGTATTGGCATTGCTATGCAACATATTGCTAGAATGTTTTTATCTTGCAAAGCTAAATCTCAATACACATTGAACACCTTTGATTTTTCTCATTTCCTGGAACTTTTCCAACACCATTCTGTTCTCTGTTTTATAACTGCTTTGTATATTTTATACAGTTTCTGTCATTTTGTGGCTGGCTCATTTCATTTTGCATAATGTCATCAAGATTTATCTTTATAATTGTTAGAATATTTTCTGCTTTTTGAAAAGAGTAATATTCCAGTATTTTTTTTATTTCAAATTATATCTACTGAATGACTTGGTGACAGAAATTTGCATTGCTTTTACCTATGGGCTTTTAGTAACAATGCTGCAATAATTGCAAATGACTATTATGACCATATATGTGAAAGTTTGTATATGTGCTGCATTCTATTTTATTAGTATACTTTTTCACCTTTAGACTCATACTAATTTGTTTTAATTCTGTAACTTTGCAATGTGTTTTAAAATCAGAAACTGTAATGCCTCCATCATTATTCCTTTTTTGAAGATTGTTGGGTACTTTATTGCCTCTTGAAAGTCCATATACTTTTGAGGTTACTGCTTCTATTTCTTCAAAAATGCAATGAGAAGTTTGAAGGGCATTGCATTAAATCTGTAGATTACATTGAGCAGTATAGACATCTTCATAATATTAATTACTTCAACCTTTGAACAAGAGCATGTCAAATAGTGTGTTGTTTAATTTCTATATATTTGTGAATTTTTCAATTTTTTTCTATTATTATTTTATACTCTCATTCCATTTTGATGATAGAAAGTAATTTATAAAAGTTCAGTTTTTAAAAATTAGTTAAGACTTTTTTTTTGGCCTAACAGGTGATCTATCAAGAAAAATGTTATATCAGCTATTGAGAAGGGTATTCTGATGTTGTTGAAAGTGTTCTCTGTACCTCTGTTAGATATAATTGTTTTATACTGCCTTGAAGTTCTCTCTTTCTTTACAAATATTGTATCTTATATTTTCTTTACAGAAAGTGGGTATTGAAATATTCTATATAATTATATTGTTCTCTGTTTCTTCAATTTGGTCAATATTTGCTTTATATATTTGGAATCCTAATGTGAGATGCGCACACACACACACACTTGCAAACACACATTCATACATGTATATACAAATTTGACATAGGTTTACAGTGAATGAACCCATTATTGTTTAATGTCCTACTTTGTGTCTTTGGAGTTTTAACTTCAAGTACATTTTATAAAATATGACAGTTTTTTACCTAAGATGTAGCTTATCTAATATTATTTTTATGTCTTCTGCTCTCATCTGGTTAATATTTACATGAAATGTTTACTTCTATCTTGCCACTTTTAATCTTTTTTTCATCATTAGATCTCAACTGACTCTTGAAGAAAAGCAAGTTGGATCTTGATTTTTACATTTTTAAAATAAATTCTTTTATTTAAAGCATGTCTCTTGATTGGAAAGTTAAATACATATATAATTTTCTGAAAGAGAAAAACCTATAATTGCCATTTTGTTTTATCTTATTCTTGTGTCTGTGTCCCTCATTTTCTCTTTCCATCTTTCTTTGTGTCTTTTTGATTTTTGTATTAATATGCTTCTACCTATTTCTTGTTTTCTTTTGTTTATACATACAGATTTTTTTGTGTGTGATACCTTGGAGATTACATAAAACCTCTAAAGAATATAACAATATATTATAATCTGGTAAAAATTTAACTTCAGCTGCATACAAAAGTTTTTCATTACATCTCTTGTTTGTTACTGATATTGCTAATTATATTAACAGATGTTTATAATAATTTCTATGCTTTTATCTTTCAAATTTTAGAGAATAAAAATGTTTCTGCACCATCATAATGCTAAGAAATTCTATTTTTGAATATGTGCATATCTTTCCCAGAATGTTATATATTTTCATATGATTATATGTTTCTTTTTTTGGATCATGTTATTTTTAGTGGACGGAACTTATTTCAGCTGCTTTGATATGTAGGGCATATAGATTGCCAATATACTGTCTCAGAATTTGATTATTTTGGAAGGTCCTTTTCTTTTTATTTGGTAGGACAGTTTTGCTGATTGTATTATTCTCACTTCACATGGAGTTTTGTGGTTTTTGGTTTTGTTCTTGTTTGTTTGTTTGTTTGTTTGTTTCCCAGAACTTTGACAATATCACACAGTTCCATTCTGGCCTGCAAAATTTTTGTTGACAAATTCACTAGTTATCTGATAAAACTATGTTTATAAATGACACATCATTTCTATCATCCGTCTCCTAAGATTCTTTTCTTGTCTATGACTTTTGAAATTGTGCTTATGTATTTGTTTTTACAAATATCTCTGTGTATATCCTAGTTTGCTTGTTGAGCTTCATTATATCATTTTTTTCTTACTTTCAGAATTTTTCAGTTCTTTTTGTATTTATTACCTCCAGTTTTTTTGATGTTTTTAATATTTTTGTTGTTATTCTTAATTTTCTGATTTGTAATAGTTGTCTGTGTTCCTGTTTCACTAATTGAGTATTAATCATACATCTTCATTTTTATATGGTTGCTTTCTGAAAATTTTGTAATTTTTTTGATGGGACTATATTGCCTTAATATTTTGTATACATTTTCATTTTTGACTGAGATTTTGGACCACTAAAAAAAAAAAAAAAAGCTCTGTTTCCCAATCTTTGTAATGTAGCTTTGTCCTGGCATAGTCTGAAACCAATTATCTTGGCTAGAGATCCTGGGAGTCTCTCATACATGTTCTTAAGATGTGTCTTGTCAAATTTTTTTTGTTTTTTCATAAAGGAGTTTATTCATGTTCCTTCTTAATAGTCAGTAATCACTTGCTACACCTGCTTCCTGTCTGTGGTACTGGAGTCTCTCTGCTGTTGTAACATTTACCTTTGGTCTCAGCAGACTCAAACTATCATTGTAAATTATACCACCATTTTTTTCAGCATTTTATATCATGGAAGACAGAAACCAGTGTCTGAAAAGGCCCCTAGAAGCCAGAAAGAAAGATGTATATGACACTGTTTTTCTTCTCTTCTAAAAAAGAAACCAGGAGACTGGGAGCAGTGGCTCATACCTTTAATCCCACCACTTTGGGAGGTTGAGGTGGGTGGATCACTTGAAGTCAGAAATTTGAGACCAGCCTGGCCAACATGGTGAAACCCCATCTCTACTAAAAATACAAAAATTAGCTGAATGTGGTGGTGGGTGCCTGTAATCCCAGCCACTCAGGAGGCTGAGGCAGGAAAATCGCTTGAACCTGAAAGGTGAAAGTTGCAGTGAGCCAAGGTCATGCCACTGCATTTCAGCCTGAATGATGGAGCGGGACTCCATCTCAAAAAAAACAAAAAGTTGGCAATTTCTTTCCAAAGGCACTATGTTATACTGGGGAGCAGGATATATAACATAATTCATACTGGGAACAAACCCTATAAATGTCATGAATGTGGCAAAGCATTTTACTGGTCCTCAACCCTGACTAGACATGAAAGAATTCATACTGGAGAGAAACTCTATAAATGTGAAGAATGTGGCAAAGCTTTTAATCATTCCCCACACCTAATTAGACGTAAGATAATTCATACTGGAGAGAAACCCTACAAATGTGAAGAATGTGGCAAAGACTTTAGTTTATTCTCAACTTTTACTGAACATAAAAGAATTCATAGCGGAGAGAAAGCCTACAAATGTAATGAAGGTGGCAAAAGCTTTATGTGGTCATCAGTTCTTACTAAACATAAGAGGATTCTGGAGAGAAACCCTACAAGTGTGAAAAATGTGACAAACCTTTTAACTGTTCCTCACACCTTACTAGACATAAGAAAATTCATACCAGAGGCCGGGCGCGGTGGCTCACGCCTGTAATCCCAGCACTTTGGGAGGCCGAGATGGGTGGATCACGAGGTCAGGAGATCGAGACCATCCTGGCTAACACGGTGAAACCTTGTCTCTACTAAAAAATGCAAAAAACTAGCCGGGCACGGTGGCGGGCGCCTGTAGTCCCAGCTACTCGGGAGGCTGAGGCAGGAGAATGCCCGGGAGGCGGAGCTTGCAGTGAGCTGAGATCCAGCCACTGCACTCCAGCCTGGGCAACAGAGCAAGACTCTGTCTCAAAAAAAAAAAAAAAAAAAGAAAATTCATACCAGAGAGAAATCCTACAAATGAGAAAAATGTGGCAAAGTCTTTTGGGTATTCTCAATCTTTACTGAACATAAGGTAATTTACACTGGGAAAAAACCCTACAAATGTGCAAATGTGGCCAAGGATTTAAATGGTCCTCAACCCTTACTAAACATAAGATAATTCATACTGGAGAGAAACCTTACAATGTGAAGAATGTGGCAAAGCCTTTAACAAGTCCTCAATTCTTAACAGACATAAGATCATTCATACCACAGAGAAACGCTACAAACCTGGGAATTGGTACAATGCTTTTGACAACATCTCAAACTTTTCTACACATAAAAGAAATAATAACAGTGAGGAACCCTAGAAATATGAAGAATATGAAAAAGCCTTTAAATGTCACGCTTGATTGTATGTAAGATAATTCATACTGGAGAAAACTCCTACAAGGGTGAAGAATGTGAGAAAACGTTTTACAAATGCTTACACCTTACTACACAGTAAAGCATTTATGCTTGGGGAAAATTATATCAATATAAAGCATGTGAGAAAGCCATTATTATCTGCTCACAGTGTTCTCAACCTCAGAGAGTTTGTACTTAATAAAAGCACTATAAATGCAATTTTTGTCAAAAGATCTTTCAGGAAATGTAACCCTTTAAAGTGAAGAACAGTATTCTGAAGACAAACATTACAAATATAAAAAGGGTTGTAGTATCTTTATTTGTTTCATAGATCTTATTCTACACATTTTGTACTAAAGGAAAACTCTAAAGCCAGTTGCTCAAATTTTGTTCAACAAGACGGAGTTTATATTGGGGTTTCAAAAACCTGCAAATGTGATGAATTTGGGAAAGCATTGTTTTCAAAAACTAAAGCTTACAAAACACAGGAGCATTCATACTAAAATATATTTTTGCAAATGCAATACATTTGAAAACATATTTAATCCAAAATTAAGTCAATGTAAATGTCACAGAATACACAGTAGAAATACCTAAGCCATTGAAACTTCAGACACTACGCAAAATCAGAGTTTTGAGTACAGAAATTTATGTAAAACTAAAGTTGTTAAATAAATTATTTGTATATAACTTTAAAAGGAGTAGAAGATTTTTTGGAGAGTTACTACATTCAAAGCATACTTTCTTGAAAAAATTATAGATTTTTTGAGAAGCAAATAAGGGTATTCAACTCTCAGATTACAAACGTGAGAGCATATGATCTACTGTTACTGCATCAGAGATACGAAAAATTATTTCTTATTAAGTGGGGATTTTTTATGACCCTTTCTATGGCAGAGGAAGGACATTAAAATGTAAGATGCATCATGGAAATCTAAACAGAGAGGTCTCTGTGGTTAACTTATAATATTGAGTGATGCATGAGGTAGGTGTTCAGGATAATATTCTTCTGCATTATAGTGAGAAAAACTTTTTTAATTTTAGTTTAAATTAAAGGTAATTAATTATTGGTATATCATTTTACTAATTGTTTGGGAGTTTTTTGTATGTGTTTTTGATATAGAGTGTTGCTCTGTCACCCAGGCTGGAGTTCAGTGGTGCAGTCTCAGCGCTCACTGCAACTTCTGCCTCCCAGGTTCAAGTGATTCTCCTACCTCAGCTTCCTGAGTAGCTGGGATTACAGGCACCTGCCATCATACCCAGATAATTTTTCTATTTTTAGTAGAGACAGGGTTTCACTATGTTGGCCAGGCTGGTCTTGAACTCCTAACCTCAGGTGATCCACCTGCCTTGGCCTCCCAAAGTGCTGAGATTACAGGCATGAGCCACTGTGCCCAGGCCCTAATGGTACTTTTATGCAATAGAATGCAGTATAGTTTCAAATTTTTAGATTACATGTGAACTTAATTTTTTAGTTCAACATTTTTTAATATGTTAAGACTATTGTTCATTTAAAGAAGCATTATTATGCCACTAACTTTAACCTATCCCACCTCACTAAAAAATGTAGGTAAAAGATGGTAATGATATATTATTTGGTGATATGGTTTGGCTGTGTTCCCACCCAAATTTCATCTTGAATTCCCACACATTGTGGGAGGAACTCAGTGGGAGGTTATTGAATCATGGTGTAAGTCTTTCCCATGTTGTTCTTGTGATAGTGAAATAAGTCTCACAAGATCCAATAGTTTTAAAAAGAGGAGTTCCCCTGCACAAGTTCTCTCTTTTCCTGCTGCCATCCATGTAAGATGTGACTTGTTTCTCATTTCCTTCCACCATGATTTTGAGGCTTCCCCAGCAACATGGAACCATAAGCCCAATTAAACTTCTTTCTTTTGTTCATTGTCCAGTCTTGGGTATATCTTTATCAGCAGTGTGAAAGTGGACTGGTACAGTAAGTTTTTACCAGTAGAGTGGGGCACTGCTGAAAAGATACCCCAAAATGTAGAAGTGAGTTTAGAACTGCATAACAGAGGTTGGAACAGTTTGTAGGGCTCCAAAGAAGACAGGAAAATGTGGGAAAATTTGGAACATCCTAGAGACTTGTTGAATGGCTTTCCCAAAAATGCTGATTGTGATATGAACAATAAGGTCCAGGCTAAGGAAGTCTCAGATGTCAATGAGAAACTTGCTGGGCACTGGAGCAAAGGTGACTCTTGTTATGTTTTGGCAAAGAGACTGGCAGCATTTTGCCCCTGCCCTAGAGATTTGTGGATCTGTGATCTAGAAAGACACAATTTAAGGCATCTAATGGAAGAAATTTCTAAGCAGCAAAGCATTCCAGAGGTGACTTGGGTGCTGTTAAAGGCATTCAGTTTTATAAGGGAAGCAGAGCATGAAAGTTTGAAAAATTCACAGCTTGACAATATGCTAGAAGAGAAGATCCCATTTTCTGAGGAGAAATTCAAGCTGGCTGCATAAATTTGCATAAGTAACAGCCAAATGTTAATCTTCTAGACAATGAGGAAAATGTCCCCAAGGCATGTCAGAGCTTCATGGCAGCCTCTCCTGTGGGGGAAAGAAAGAAAGATCAGATTGTTACTGTGTCTACGTAGAAAAGGAAGACATAAAAATCTCCATTTTGATCTGTCTTTCTTTTCCCCACATCTCCTATCACAGGCCTGGAGGCCTAAGAGGAAAAAGTGGCTTCTTGGGCTGGGTCTAGCGTTCTCAAGCTGTTTGGAGCCTAGGAACTTCGTGCCCTGCCTCCCAGCAGCTCCAGTCATGGCTGAAAGGGGCCAACATGGAGCTCAAGTCATGGCTTCAGAGGGTGCAAGCCTCAAGCCTTGGCAGGTTCCACCTCATGTTGAGCCTGCCAGTATACAGAAGTCAAGCATTGGGGTTTGGGAACCTTCACCTTGACTTCAGATGTGTGGAAATGCCTGGATGTACAGGCAGAAATTTGCTGCAGGGGCAGGGCTCTCATGCAGAACCTCTACTACAGCAATTCTTAATGGAAATGGGTCAGAGCCCCCAAATTGAATCCCTACTGCGGTATTGCCTAGTGGAGCTGTAAGAAGAGGGCCAATGTCCTCCAGACCCCAGAATGGTAGATCCACTGACAGCTTGCATTGTGTGCCTGGAAAAGTCACAGACTTTCAATAGCAGTCAATGAAAGTAGCAAGGAGGGAGGCTGTACCCTACAAAGACACAGGAGAAGAGCAGTCCAAGACCATGGGAACCCACCTTTTGCATCAGTGTGGCCTTGTTGTGGGATTCAGGAGGACAAGAGAGACCTCGGGTTGAAACAGGAGAATCTTTATTGAGTGCACTCAGGCCCAGCTGACTCAACGTCCAAAAGACTGGATCTGGAACAAAGACAGCACCTGACTTTTATACACACTTCACAAAAGGGGGTGGGCCAGCTTGAAGGATGCTTGCATTGGTGTGAAAGCAGGGATACAGAGGCAGGACAAAGACAGGATTGCATATGACCATTGCCAAGCAACCCAGATATCCGTTATCTAGGTTTGCCTGGGCACAGGCTTATCTTATTACCTTCACTATGGTACCCAGCAGCTATAGCTCAGGCCTACTAAAACTTCTCATGACCTTCGTTGTACTTAGATCAAACAGAATCCTTGAAGTCACTAGTTACAGAAAACAGGAATCTATAAACTCATTCCATAAAACAAAGGAAGATGTGTTTTTCTTCTCCTTATGTTGAGGGAGTGCTGGGAGAGTCTCCAGAGCACATTAGATAATATTATCAAGACTTTTTCTGAGTCTGGGTTGTGCCTGTTGCTGCCTCTGGGACAAGTCAGCCTAACACAGGAAAACTTATTTCTCTTTCTCTTTAATTTTTTCTTTAATTTCCCACCTCAGCAAGGATATGAGATATGGAGTCAAAGGAGATCGTTTTGGAACCTTAATATTTGATGGCTGTGCTGGATTTCAGACTTGCATGAGGCCTGTAGCTCTTTTGTTTTGGCAAATTTCTCCCATTTGAATGGTTGTATTTACCTAATGCCTGCAACTCCATTGTATGCAGGAAGTAATCTGCCTTTGATTTTACAGGCTCATAGGTGGAAGGGACTAGCCTTGTCTCAAATGAGACTTTGGATTGTGGACTTTTGAATTAATGCTGGAGTGAGTTAAGACTTTAGGGGACAGTTAGGAAAGCATGATTGGTTTTGAAATGTGAGGACATACGATTTGGGAGGGGCCAGAATGGAATGATACGGTTTGGCTGTGTCCCCACCCAAATCTCATCTTTAATTCCCACGTGTTTTGGGAAGGAGCCGTGGGAGATAATTGAATAACGGGGCAAGTCTTTCCCATGCTGTTCTCATAATAGCGAATAAGTCTAGCAAGATCTGATGGCTTCAAAAAGAGGGGTTCCCCTGCACAAGTTTTCTCTTTTGCCTGCCACCATCCATGTAACATGTGACTTGCTCCTCCTTACATTCCACCATGATTGTGAGGCTTCCCCAGCCACATGGAACTTTAAGTCCAATTAAACATTTCTCTTGTAAATTGCCCAGTCTCAGGTATGTCTTTATCAACAGCATGAAAATGGGCTAATATATTTGTAATATAATGAACTTACGTCTCCAGTAATCTCTTTTGCCAGTGTCTTTAAAGTGCAAATAAGCTTAGGAATATTGTTCCTGTAGGTTAAATTATTATTTTTTTGTCTTTAAATTTGTTTTTCTTAATTTTTGTGGCATATAGTATGTATAAACATTCATGCCAGGTATGGCACATTTTTATACACGCTTGTAATATCTAATAATCACATCAAGGTAAGTGACATACTCATTACCTCTAGCATTTATCCTCTGTATTAAAAACAATCTAATTATACACTTTCAGTTAATTTAAAATGTACAAGTAAACTTTTATTTCCTATAGGGTCATTTAAATGATTATAACAAAAATTACATACATGGATAAAATCCAGACATTTATGAGTCCTAAATAATTATTTTTCTGAGGCAGAGTCTTGCTCTGTTGCCCAGGCTGGAGTGCAGTGATGTGATCTCAGCTCACTGCCATCTCCGCCTCCCCAGTTCAAGTGATTCTACTGCCTCAGCCTCCCAAGTAGCTGGGAATACAGGTGCCTGCCACCACTGCCAGCTAATTTTTACATTTTTAATAGAGATGGGGATTTGCCATGTTGGCCAGACTTGTCTTGAGCTCCTGACCTCATATGATCCACCCACCCAGGCCTCCCAAGTTGCCAGGATTACGGGCATAAGCCATGGTGCCCAGTCCCAAATAAATTTTGTTTAATTTATTATATATTTTTATTTGAACATGTTTCCTCTCTGCCTGCAAACACATATAGACTTAGTTTTGATTTACATAGAGTTAAACATACACATATATTAGTTTAAAGATAAACCTTTGGCATAAGGAAATTATGGCGTAAGTAAATGTATTTGTGTCAGTATAAGTTTGTATCTATTTTCAGAAAACAAAAAGCAGTATTGGAAGAAACAAATCTTTTAAGGAGACTAATTCACTAGAAAACTAAAAAATTCTAAAATGCTGAAAGCAAATCTATACTCTGCTTTGTATTGTATTCATTACTGTAAATTTTATGGTTTATGGTTCAACATCTCCCCATGTAAATTCTCTTTCACTTCTCTGGTACTCATGCTAGACTCACAATTTCCTTCTTTCTTGTCTTTTTGTTTTGTTATTTTATAGTGTATGGAGTGTTCATCATGTGAGCTGGTCAGAAATTACATGAATGATTTTCACAAAATGTAGTAGTGCACACATAGTAACTGTTAGATGTAATTTCACAGTTAGTGTATTAAGTTACATTTCATTTAGTTAGAACATTCCATTTTGTTCTTTTAATTGGAGACCTGTATATAAGCCTACTGTTTTTTAGTTATTGTGTCTTTCACTTTTTATAATTGACATAAATTTATTTTCTGATTGAGCTAATTTGTTCAGGTGAATAGTAGGGAGGTTTCATTAAGTTAAAAGGACATTATATATAAAGTATCAAACAAACATGACAATGCTTGCTGTGTAATAGATTCTCCATGATAAGCCATAAATATTCCTGCTGGAGTTAATTCGTAACTTCAAGTCAGATATAGATACATCAGTGGTGAAGCAATAACACTGGTTTTTTTTTTTTTTTTTTTTGACACCAAAGTCTTGCTCTGTCACCCAGACTGGAGTTCAGTGGCAGGATCTGGCCTCACTGCAGCCTCCTCCTCCCAGGTTCAATGATTCTTATGCCTCAGCCTCCTGAGTAGCTGAGACTACAGGTGTGTGCCACAATGCCTGGCTAATTTTTGTATTTTTCAGTAGCTGTGGAGGTTTACCATGTTAGCCACCTGGTCTCAAACTCCTGACCTGAAGTGATCCACAAACCTCAGCCTTCCAAAGTCCTGGGATTACAGGCATGAGCCACTGTGCCTGGCCAACATTGATTCTTTATGTTTAGTAGACATTTTGTTCCAGGCTACAAAGCTGATTATTGATGAATTTAAAGAGAAATTCTATCTTTAATTTCGTTTTTCTTATTATTTGTATTCCAATGATACATGCGTCACAGCCCTTTTTTAAAAAATTTTTCTGAGTTAAGGCTATAGTTTTCTCACTGTTGCCTTCATGCCACATTATTTTACATGGTACTTTGTGGGTTCTGATGAGACAGTTGGTATTTTTTAATGCACTGAAAAATTGGTTTTAACTGGAGAATTTGCCTGTCACTATAACTTTCAGATCAGTTAATTAAGATAAGCATACACTGTCCAAAGGTAAGATTACATCAGTTAGCATTGTTTTTCTTCGTTTGTAAAAAGAAAATGTTATTAGATTCTTACACAAAGTGTGACAAAGGTAAAATTATTAGAAAATGCATATTTAAAATTAGATTTTTAAGAGAGTTGACATGGTAAGTGAAAATTTCTAAATTTAATTTTCTATGATACGCTTAGAGCACAACTTATGTTTCCATGCAGAATGCTCTATTTTTAAGTGTAAATGTTACATGTTGTAAAATAATCTCTGGATTTGAAATTTAAAACAGTATTTCTTTTCTATATTGATGTTACAATTTGGAGAAATTTCTCACTCTTATTCTATTTAAATTTTTAATGGATGAAGTTCAGTCTACAGTTTTTATCCTTAGTCACCTAACTTAGCCAACTCTTTGGACACTTTCTCTGGAAAAATTTTGAAGATCATGGCAGCTTTTGGATGAAAACATTTTGTGTTATTTTTCATACAAACTTGTTTACTGTGTTCACAGAGTGGCCAATGGGACCATAAACAACAACTGCCTTTTTAGTGTCTTTTATAACATTGCCATCAGCACCAGAGACTCCAGGTGCCAGAGGCTTAAAGTAAAAGCCCTAAAGTACATTGACTCCTCCCATTTACTATCCTGGGTCTAGAAAATGCTATTAAATATCAGCATTTCTATGGTTATGTCTGACAAATTAAATAACAAGAACAGAACAAAAACTATATATTTTTGATACCATTTAGCCAGTTTATGTCAAAGACACAGACAGTATTTGAAATATTGGTATCCTATAATGTTTTAAAAATCTATTTTTAAACTTGACAGATAAAATATGTATTTATTTTATAAAACATGATGTTTTGAAGTATATATACATTGTCAAATGCTTAGTTGTAGGTAATCAATTCTTTACCAAACACAGTTACATATTTGTTTTGAGATCACATGAAACTGTCTTAGTATTTTTAAAAAATGTAATACAGTATTATGAACTGTAGTTACTATGCTATGCAATAAATCTCTCGAACTTATTCCTTCTATCCACCTGCAGTTATGTATTTTTTAGCAGACATGTTTCTGATTCCCCTTTCCTCTAAATACCATGATATCTAGCAATCACCATTTTACTCTCTATTTCAGTGAGATTAAGTTTTTTAGAATCTATGTGTAAGTGAAATTATGAGATATTAATCTTTCTGTGCCTGGTTTATTTCAACTAATATAATGTCCTCCAGATTAATCTATGTGATTGAAATTAATAGAAATTTCTTTTTTAAAGAGAAATAGTATTCCATTGTATATATACCACATTGTCTTTATTTACTCAATAGACGTTAAACTGTTTATTCTATATTTTGGATATTGTGAAGAGAGTTGCAAACAACATAGAAGTGCAAATGCTTCTTCATTCTGATTTCATTTGTTTTGGATATACATCCAATAGTGCAATTGCTGTATTACATGGTAGTTTAATTCTAAATATTTTGAGAAATCTGGGTTTTTTGTTAATAATGGCTGTCCTGATTTACATTCAAACCAACAATGTGCAAGCATTTTCTTTGTCTCACATCTTTACCAACACTTCTTTTTCTTTTAGTGAGAGTCATTCTCCTCACAGGAGTGGGTTGACATCTCATAATTTTTGTGGATTGTCTTTTCCTGATAATAACTGACATTGAGTATTTTTAAATATATCTCTTGGCCATACATATGTCTTTTTTTAAAAAAATATTTAAGCCTTTTGCTCATGTTTAGCAATGATTTGTTTTTTGTTGTATAGTCATTTGACTTTCATACATATTTTTATAGTAACCCCTTGGCACATGTATGATTTGCAAAAATTGTCTCCCATTGTTTAATTGTCTCATCTTGTTGATTGTATCAGATTCTGTGCACAGATGTCTGATTTAAAGCTGAAGCTATTGGGAGTGGGGAAGGAGAAGGAGAAGTAATATATATTTCAAAAATACCTATAGGATCTTTTCCATTGATATTGGCCCAAATTCCATAGAGGCGACTGAGGGCAGGTCGAGGATCGGTGGAGGTTGGGATAGTAGTAGAAATGAGAATACGATCACATTGGTGGAATTGGCAATCAGGGAAAGCAGTTCCTTTGGTAAAGTGGAGGAGGGGCTTTAGATCGACACAACCCCCACCCCATAGAGGTCCAACCTTGGTTTTGAGTGGTCCAAAGGACGTAGTCCCAATCACTGCAAGGTTCCCAGGCTGTGGGAATAAAGAAATGGTGTGTTGCTTGCAGATGATCACAGCCGTAAGAACTAGAGGCAACAGAGGAAGCTAGGGGGCCAGGGCAGAGATATTTGTCTGAGGAAGCTAGTTGCCTTTGGTTCTTTAAATCCCCACAAGGTTCTTTAAATCCCCACAAGACAAGGCATCAAAAACAATGGTTTGGGGTGAGTCAGACCTAGTTATATTAATAACGAAATGGCTAGCATTGGAATAAGGGAAGAGGGAGGGACAGTATAATAGGTAAAGGAGAGTGAAGTCTTTCTTAGTTTTAATTTGGTAGGGTTTGACCCTGAAACAATGGCCCATGGTTCCGAAGGTGGCGGTAGTGCCTCTTTGACTCGAGTGTGGTGAGTCCACCTTCTTTCCGCTGTTCAGATTGCAGTTTTAGTAGTCAGGAGCACTAGATAAGGTCCTTCCTAAGCTACCTCAAGTTTTTCTTCTTTTCACCCTTTGATGAGGACGTGATCTCCAGGTTGATGCTGATGAAAGGAACTCCAGTGTTGGTGTCTGTGCTAGGAGACCTTTGGTTTTAAGAAAAGAAAAAGTAGAAGATAGACTAAGTATATAATTTTTGAGGAACTGATCTGTGGTTTCAAAGGTAGGGACATCAATGGTAGAATGTAAATAAGGCAACCCACATAACATCTCATAAGGAGATAAACCAACATCCTTTCAAGGGGCAGTTCTGATTCTTTTTTTTTTTTTTTTTTTTTGAGACAGAGTCTTGCTCTGTCACCTAGGCTGGAGTGCAGTGGTACGATCTCGTCTCACTGCCAGCTCCACCTCCCAGGTTCACACCATTCTCCTGCCTCAGTCTCCTGAGAAGCTGGGACTACAGTCACCTGCCACCATGCCCGGCTAATTTTTTATATTTTTAGTACAGATGGGGTTTCACCATGTTAGCCAGGATGGTCTCGATCTCCTGACCTCGTGATCTACCTGCCTTGGCCTCCCAAAGTGCTGGGATTACAGGCATGAGCCACAGTGCCCGGGCCAGTTCTGATTCTTAACAAAGCAATGGAGAGGCATTTGGTCCAGGGGAACCAGGTTTCTAGGACCAGTTTGGTTAGGTGACTCTTTAGAGTTTGACTCATTCTTTTTACCGTTCCTGAAGAGGATGGATGCCAAAGGATATGATATTCCAATTTTGTGTCTAGTGCCTGGGCCAATCCTCAAACAACATTTGCTGTAAAATAGGTCCCGTTGTCTGAATCAATGTGTTCTACTAGTCCAAACCTGGGTATGATGTTTTCAACTAATGCCTTAACTACATTGCTAGCAGGTGCACTAGAGAACGGGATAGCCTTTACCCAGTGAGTAAAATGATCTACTATTACTAGCACATACTTTAAGCAACCAATTGGAGGAATTTCAGTGTAATCAATTTGAACACTCCGGAATGGTCTTAGCCCTGCATCCCTTCCTCCTAAAGGTAATTTTCTTAGGGCTTATTAGTCTTCTTGCGTATTAGGCAGCTGTCTGCGACCTACTTGGCTAGGGTATAAATTCCAATACATCCATATATCCTGAGAGTCGCATCACACATAGCTTGGGGTCCCCAGTGGGTCCCCTGATGTAATTGAGACAAGACCTCCCTTATGAAAGGTTTGGACAACATCTCCCTTTGATCTGGTAATATCCGTTTCCCTTCTGTGTTCTCTTTAGCTCCTATTCTTACTAACTTCTCCTTTTCAGTGGAAGAGAAAATGGGGACTGCAGTAGGAGAAGGAAGGCATGGAGTTAAGTAAAAGACAGGTGTTTCAAAAGAAATGGCAACTTGTTTTGTTATCTGATCTATGAGGCTATTTCCCCGACTTATGAAAGAAAACTCATTTTGATGCCCTGGGACATGTACAATAACTGTCTCTTCTGGCAAATGAGATTGTTGAGGATACAAGCAATTAGTTCTCTGTGGACTAAATCTTGGCCTCTGCTATTGATAAAGCCTCTCTAAGTCCAAATTTTTCCAAATATATGTGCTACCCCAAAGGCATATTTAGAGTCAGTATAGATAGTTCCTTCTTGGTTCTGTAAATGCTCTAAAGCTCGGCTGAGTGCGAACAGTTCATGAGTCTGGGCAGACCTCCTAGCTCTACTTCTTCAAGAGTTTCATCAATTATGGCACTCCCATTACACCTTTTCCCTTCAATTACCTGGGAAGACCCATCTATGAATAAGTGTTGCCCTGTCTTGAAGGGGGTTTCTCCCAAGTCTGGTCGAACCTTTGTATGGTAATCAATCAAATCTAAACATGCATGCTCTCTTTTTAAGTCTGGATCCCCTGTTAGAAAGCCTGCTGGATTAAGTGTATTATCAGTAGTTGATATTAAATCATCTTTTTCCAGCAGGATGGCCTCGTACTTTAAAATCATTGAGTCAGTGATCCACTTTCCTGCTTTCTGATCTGAGATAGTTCTAACTTGGTGGGGCATGCTTACTGTTAATTTTCCTCCAAAGGTTAACTTCTATTTTCTTCAACTAATACAGCTGTAGCCATGATGGATTGGATACATTGAGGCCACCCACGAGCGACTGGGTCTAAGACCTTTGACAGGAAGGCCACAGGCTGTCACTGGCCTCCATGCTGTTGCGTAAGCACGCCTAGAGCTACCCCCTTATTCACATTAACAAAGAGGTGAAGTGGCTTTTTCAGGGAGGGTAGAGCTAGAACAGGGGCAAATATGAGCATCTCTTTTCATTCTCCAACCTGCTGGATTTCCTCAGCAGTCTACAAGAGAGTCAGGCTTCCACTGGGCAAGTTTTTCATATAAAAGTTTACTTTTTAATGCATATGAGTCAATCCATAAATGACAATATTCAATTAGTCCCCAAAACTTCCTGAGTTCTTGTTTAGTTTGAGGCAGGGGTAAGGAAACAATTCCCTCCACTCTTTCAGGTCCTATTCTTGATTTACCTGCACTGATTAGGTGACCTCAATATTTAACTTCGGGTTCTACCTATTGAAGTTTCTCTTTTGAGACCCATAACCCTTCACGTTGTAAGTGGTCGAGAATACGTGTAGAGAAGTCACCCACTTCCTTTGTATCTTTACCAGATATGAGGATATCATCTATGTACTGAAGCAGACATACTTGCTTAGAGACTATGACTTTCTCTAGTACTTGTTCCAGAATCTGACCAAAGAGGTTGGGGGAGTCTGTGAACCCTTGGGGCAGGACTGTCCATCAATATTGTTTCCACCCCAAATGGGGATCTTCCCACTCGAAAGCAAATATATCTCAGCTATCTTCAGCCAAGGGGCATGCCCAGAAGGCATCCTTTAAATATATTACTGTGAACCACTGATGATCATAAGGAATTTTTCTAAGAATGGTGTAAGGTGTTGGGAACAACGGGGTGAGTAGTCTGGGCTATTTGATTAATAGCTCTGAGGTCTTGCACTAATTGATACAACCGATCTGGTTTCTTGACAGGCAGGATTGGGGCACTGTAAGGAGACAGATAGGGTTCAAGAAACCCATCTTTAATGAGACCTTCAATTACAGGCTTTAGCCCTACCCTGCCTTCTAAAGGAATGGGATATTGCTTTCTCCCATTTCCCCAGGAGTTTTTAGTCTGATATATATCGGAGGGACTTGGAATCTCCCTCTATTTCCTTCCCTTGACCAGACATTAGGATGAATGTATTTTTCTTCCACAGGAGTAAGTTTAATGAAGTGAGGAATCCCTTGGGGCCTACTTAAAGGCCTATGCCTAACTTCAGCATTAAATCTCTTCCTAATAGATTAGTTCCCGCTTCAGGGATCAATAAAAATTGAATATGAGTAAATTGATCTTGATATCTGACTTGCGTGCTTTCTAAAATTTTTGCCTAAATCTTTCCCCTTTTACCCTAGAGACTGAAAGTTTTTCCAAAGAGCAAGTAAGACCAGGTGGAGGGAAACAAATAGGGCAGCGTGAAGCCCCTGAATCGACTAAAAAGGTGATAAATTCACATTTAGGTCCTACCTCCAAAGTTATCAAGGGTTCCTGGTGGCACTCAAAATAAAAGAGGCAGAGCCCCTGACTCCCCTATTATTCCTCAACAGTCGTGAGTGTGAAGGTTTCTCTCTCCTTCTTTAGTTCAGAACATCCTTGAAGTGGCCCATTCTTCCATATTTGTAGCATCTATCTTGTCCTTCTTCCTCTTCAGTCTTAGTATTCCCTGACCTTGCTCCCCTATACCCCTTAGAGGGCTTGTTAAATGAGGGCCTCAGCCCTCTGGGTGGAGGCTTTGGTCCTCTAAAGGAGGGTTTAGGCCCCTTATAATTTCTAGCTCCCTGAAAGCTCTGCTTAGAAATATGTGAGTTTGGAGCCATCTGCTAGAAGGTGGGTAACATAAGTTTTGTCTTTTGTTTTTGTTTATCGTCATCTCTCCTCACATATACTTTCTGAGCCTCCATGAGAGGTTCACTCAGGGGACGGTCCTCCCAATTTTCTATCTTTTGTAGTTTTTTGGAAATGTCTGACCAACTTTTAGTAACAAAGTGGAGTTTTAACATTCCTTGTCCAAGGGGATCTTCCAAATTGAGGCCTGCATATTGTCTCATTTGCTCCCTCATTCTGTATGAGAATCTGTTAGGCCCTTCATCCTTTTCCTGCTGTATGTCAAATGCTTTAGAAAGATTTTGAGTTCAGGGTACTGATTCTCAAATTCCTTTTATCATCATCTCCCTTAGGTCCTGCATGTTTTCTCGGTGATTTGCATTGTTATTATCCCACTAGGGGTCTCAGTCAGGAAATTTATGGTCTGCAGGAGGAACGTTTTGACCAGGAGGGTGCTCATGTTCCCAAACCGCCATAGCAGCCCTACGAATCGTATTTTGTTCTTCCCCTGAAAAGAGGATATCCAGATGGACCTCAGCTCTGCCCAAGTGTATATCTGAGGTCCTAGAAATTGATCAATTTGATCTGCTACTCCATAAGGGTTATCTAGTAATGCCTTAAGCTCCTTTTTAAAACTCCAGACTTCTGAACCAGTCAAGGGAACATTTACAAAACCAATGGCTCCCCCTCCTTCTGGTACTTCTCTTAGAGGAAAAAACTTGGATCTGGCTCTTTAGACATGGAGGGAAATGGGAAGTTCTGAATATCCTTTTGACATTCTTCTATCTCACCTTGAGGCCCCTTTAAGGAGGGTTACTTAATAGGTTGTGGAGGGACAGGCTCATGATATGGTAATTCCATAAAGTCAGGATTGGAAGGAGGAGGAGCATAATGAGCAAGGGAAGGATGTGGGGCGGTAGTCAGAGGGACACGAGAAGCGGACGAGAGATCTGCAGCAGCAGCTGCTGAAATGGAACACGAGCAAGGGACACAGGCGAGGGAGGGGCCTGACATGGCAGCTGCAGCTGGAGAAGCAACAGCCAGAGGAATGGCACAGGCAGGGAGGGACCTGCAATGGCAGCCAGAGGATGGACAGCCAAGGGAATGGCACAGGTGGAGGAAGGGCCTGAAATGGCAGCAAGAGGAGCGGCAGCCGGAGGATCTGGAGCAGCAGCTGGAGCAATGAGTTCGGGGGCACTAAATGGAGGAAGATAATCTAGAGGGCTGCACGTGTTGATGGGTGTGGGTTGTCTAGGAATGGGGACCCTTCCTGAATCAGAGGGGTTGCTTTCTGGCTTGCTCCCTCCAAATTTTAGAGGGTAAAGGAGGACAGGTCCCTGCCTCCAAGAGCGTAATCTATCTTCTCCTGGGAGACAGAGCTCTTATCATTAACATGTTTGATTAAAAGCTAAATCCACTCCTCATTAGACCCACATTTTGGCCAGAAAAGTGAAGGCTTAAGGATGGGTTCTCAAACCCAAATAAAACAACAATATTTTATCATCTGCTGCTTCTGTTTATGTTTAGTTCTTTCATTATCTTTCCAATATTTTCACATAAGCCCCAAGAGACCATCAGAAGGAATTTCATCACTCTCTTGACCCTTTATCTTTCCTGTCTTACTTGAAATGTTTCCTGTCTCAGAGGTTATGGGGGTTCCAACCTCTCCTACTAGAGGTGTCTTACCCTCCTCTTTCCTTCTCGTCCCAGAGGCTCACTGAGGCTTTAAGAGGGGGTTCCAACCTCTCCTATTAGAGGTGTCTCTCTCTCCCCTTTCCTGTGGCTGTGTGAAGGCTCAGTCCCTCCCAGAGGGGTCTCTTGCCTATCCTGTAGCTCTACCTACTGAAGGTTCCTTGAACCCTTCTTTCACTTCGTCCACTCTGACTATTCCTGCCCCAAGCCAACATGTGGCAGCATGAGACCACAGAGAAGACTCACTCGTTACGCACAACAATAATGCTTAGCACCATTCACACACACTCTCAACCTCCAAAATGTCCTGACCAAGGAAATACTTTGTCACTCTTGCGAGGTTTCCTACCTTGGTCTGTGCACAAGAGTTACCTGGTCCCCTGATCACCTTAGTCTTGCAAGCCTCTTCTCCCCATGTTGCTGAGAACCTGGATTTATTTGTCACAATGAGTGGGTCCTGATCCCCCACCCCTGAGGCCACCGTGACTAGACAGTGGGATGCGTCTCCCCGTGGGTGGGTTGACCGAAGATCCCCTCCCAAAGGATAATGCTCACCCTTCGTTAGGCATCAAGAATTGTTGGAACTAAAGCTTGGAGTCTTAAGGAAAACGAGCACTCAATTGAAGGATTTCTCAGCAAAGCAAATTTACTTCTGTACAGAGGGGTGCTTCTCCTTGGCCAGTCGCCCTGAGAGCACACTAGAACAAAGGAGGATGAAAGTTTTCATCCCTGACACAGATCTGCCCCTGTGCCCTTTCCCCATTGGCTGGAGTCAGGCCACACAATCTAAACTAGACCCGGTTGACCAAACATTTGATTTTTTTTTTTTTTTTTTTTTTGAGACGGAGTCTCGCTCTGTCGCCCAGGCTGGAGTGCAGTGGCGCGATCTCGGCTCACTGCAAGCTCTGCCTCCCGGGTTCACACCATTCTCCCGCCTCAGCCTCCTGATTAGCTGGGACTACAGGTGCCCGCCACCACACCCGGCTAATTTTTTTGTATTTTTTTTTAGTAGAGACGGGATTTCACTGTGTTAGCCAGGATGGTCTTGATCTCCTGACCTCGTGATCCACCCGCCTCGGCCTCCCAAAGTGCTGGGATTACAGGCGTGAGCCACCATGCTCGGCCTGAACTTTCTTTAGATAAGGTGGGCACATAAGGGAGAGAGGGGAGCCAGAGGAGATAGGAAAGCATTGTCTGTGATGAGCTAGAGAACTAGTCTTCTTCCCAAATAAGGAAAGGAATGTAAGCTGGACTGATAACACCTGGTACTGTGACACACCTGGGCATGTAGCAAAAGCAGAAAGGAAAGAAAACAGAAAGCAAGGGAAGGGGGTGATATTGTGAATTAAAGAATAAAGGACTGATCAGGCTATTTGAAGAGAAACCTTATCATATCCCACATGGTAGCAAACTGAATTTAATCTAAAAATGTATAAAAAGAACTATAAGAGGTGACACCACTGCACTCCAACCTTGGTCACAGAGCAAGACCCTATCTAAAAAAAAAATTACACGTTACAATCAAGCAAAAATTATTACAGGTAAGAAAGGCTAATTAAAAATTCAAAAGTCAGTTAATATAATCCATTACAACAAAAAACTAAACAACATAAATCATTTAATTTATGTTTTAATTTAATTATATTAATAGTTGCAGATAAAACATAAGGCAAGAAAAGAGAAAAGACATTGATACTGTGAAAGAAGAAATAAAACTGTTTTAGTTTGCATATGACATAATTGTCTATGTAAAAAAAAAAAACCCAAATGATCAAACAAAGAACTCCTGGAACTACTAAGAGATAACAGTAATCAGGTTGTAGAACATGTGGTTGATATAGAAAAGTCAAACATTTTCCTATATATCAGAAAAGAACAAGTAGATATGAAATTAAAAACACAACACTACTATGACACTCAGAAAAACAGAGAGAAACAAGCTCCTATGTAGAAATATAACAAAGACCTTTTGACAAAAATTATACACTTCTAATGAAAAGAATCAAAGAAGGTCTAAATAAATGGAAATACATTTAATGTCATGGATAGGTGGGCTCAATATTGTTTTAAGCTTAGGTCTCCTGGATTTGAATTATAGATTCAACACAATCCTAACAAAAATTCTAAAAACTTATGCAAAAAACTGATTCTAAAGGTTATATAGAAATGAGGCAGGAGAATAGTGTCTGGAGACAGGGAACCTAAGGTTGATTCATGCTAATTTGGATAGGAGAGGCCACTGTCTTTTCAAACCCTCCTTCTTCTACATGGCAGTTGAAAAATGAAAGTACCCCCATTTGGTTCCTTCCTATAACCAATCAGACTGGTCGCGGGACTATTGTTCCCCTCCCACAACCAATCAGACTGGTCGTGGGCCACTACTTCATTTGCATAGAGTGAACCAATGGGATACCTCTAGAGGGTATTTAAACCCCAGAAAATTCTGTAACTGACACTCTGGAGCCATTTTTTCCAGACCACACCCACCCTCTGGTGTGTACTTTCGTTTATAATAAATCTTTGCTTTTGCTGCCTTGCTTTATATGTGCATTTTGTTCAATTATTTGTTCAAAATGCCAAGAAGCTGGACAACTGCCCTCAACTGGTAACAGAAATGCAAAAGGTTCAGAACCGTCAATGAATAGTGAAGAACAAATTGACAGTATTCACATTATCTCACTTCAGGACTTAATACAGCTAGAGTAATCAAGACAGTGTTTTATTTGAAAAAGAATACACAAATACACCATAGAACAGAAAACCCAGAAATAAATGCACATAAATACAATTAACTGATCTTCGAAAAAGGAGCAAAGGAAATTCAATGGAAAAAATATAATTCTTTCAACAATTATTGCTAGACATCTGAACATCCATATAACAAAAAATAAAGGAGACATAGACCTTGCAACTTTCACAAAATTGGCTCAAAATGATCATAAATCTAAACATAAAATCCACAATTCGAAACTTCTAGAAGACAATACAAACCACCTAGGGTGCGGCAATAAGGTTTTAAATGCAATGCCAAATGCATGATTTGTGAAAAAGAAAACTAATAAATTGGGCTTTATCGGAATTAATTTTGTTTTGCAAAAGATACCATTAAGAGAATGAAAAGACAACTGCAGATTGGAGCAAGATATTTTTCAAAAAACACACTTGATAAAGAATTGGTAGTCAAAATATACAAAGAATTATTAAAACTCAGAAAGAAAACAATCAACCAATTACGATATGTTCAAAATATCTGGAAAGGCACTTCACCCAAGATAGAAAGCAGTAAGTATACGATAAGCTCAACATCATGTCATTAGGGAGTTGCAAACTAAAACAATGAGGTACCACCATATACCTAGCAGGGTGGCTAAAACCCAAAACACTAACACCAAAAATGCTGGAGAAAATGCAAAGCAACAGGTAGTCTCATTTATTTTTCCTATGAAAGAAAGATAAAAAGCCACTTTGGAAGACAGTCTGGCATGCTCTTACAAAGATAAACATTCAATTTAGCAACTGCATGTCTGGGTACTTACCTAAATGAGTTAAAAACTGATGTCCACACAAGTCTTCACAGGGATATTGATAGTAATCTTGTTAATAAGTGCCAAAAACTGTAAGCAATCAAGATATACCTTTTAATAGGTGAATGAGTGAACTGTTGAATACCCATAAAATAAAATGTTATCCAGAAACTGCACCATCAAGCCACAAAAAGATATGAAGAGAACTTAAATGCATATTAAGTATATTTAAAAAAAAAAACAACCCAGTCTAATAGGCTACATACAAAATGATTTTCTGGGAAAGCTAAAAAATACCATTCTGAAAAAGGTAAAACTATGGAGACAGTAAACAGATCCATGGTTGCCAGAAATTTCAGAGAAAAAGAGAGAAAAAGGAAAGGGAAAAGAGTGATGAGTGGGTAGAACATGGGATTTTCAGGGCAGTAAACCTCATCTATATGACACTATGATGGATATATGACACATGAATTTTTCAAAACCCATATAACTGTGATGAAATTGTTCACAAAGAGTGAACCCTAATGTAAATTATGAACTTTATTTAACAATCTATTGCTTCATCAATTCTCAACCCCATCAAATATAATATATTGGTTCATCAATTGTAATAAATGCACTATACAAATATAAGACATTAAAAATAGGGGAAACTATGAGTTAAAGAGGAGTATATGGGTACTAATTCATCTGATCAAACTTTTTGTAAACCTAAAATCACCCTAAAAAATAAAATATATTAAATTAAAAACCAAATAAATGACCATTACATGAAAGATTAATAACTGTGCAAAAAGGAATATCACATACAGAATCACATTTTCATAAACACATGTAAAAATAAAGCATATTAACATAGAGATGCACACATAGGTTATAAACATATGAAGAAAAGCAAGCAAAGCATTTTACAATTAACAATGCTGACTCTATCTGCAAAGAAATTGGACAACTCAACCTTGAAAAATGATTTCAAGGCCAGGCAAGGTGGCTCACGCCTGTAATCCCAGCACTTTGGAAGGGCAAGGCAGGTGGATCACCTGAGGTCAAGAGTTCGAGACCAGCCTGGCCAACATGGGGAAACGCTGTCTCTACTAAAAACACAAAAATTAGTGGGGCATGGTGGCACACACCTGTAATCCCAGCTACTCAGGAGGCTGAGGCAAGAGAATCACTTGAAACCAAGGAGATAGAGGTTACAGTGAGCCGAGATCGTGCCATTGCACTCTGGCCTGGACAACAAGAGCAAGACTCCATCTCAACAACAACAACAAAATTATTTCAAGCAGAGCGTGTGTAGACGTTTTCCAAGTCTTTGCCTGGTTTTCTTCATGTGGATGTACCATTTACAGTGCACAGTTGACTGTGCAAATATCTGTATTTTCCTTATATGTGATATTTGTAATAAGATTTTATGATGCCAACTCGATATACAAAGCTCAGTGCATTTTCAATTGCTACCAAGACTTTGAAGTAAAATTTTAAAGATAACAGAACCCATTAAAACCAATTTTTTTTTTTTTTTTTTTTTTTTGAGGCAGAGTCTCTCTCTGTCGCCCAGGCTGGAGTGCAGTGACCGGATCTCAGCTCACTGTAAGCTCCGCCTCCCGGGTTCACGCCATTCTTCTGCCTCAGCCTCCCGAGTAGCTGGGACTACAGGCGCCCGCCACCTCGCCCGGCTAATTTTTTGTATTTTTTAGTAGAGACGGGGTTTCACCGTGTTAACCAGGATGGTCTCGATCTCCTAACCAAAACCAATTTTTTGAAGCCCTAAAATATCGCTAATGATTTATAAAATAATTATACAATAAAAAGTATACATTAAAAGACATCAAAGTATAATGAAATAAATGGAAAGATGGTATATGTTCTTAGAAAGAGAACTGAACATCACCATGATGCAAGTTTTCCTAAACAGATCTAGCGTCTTAAGTTCCATGAAATTCACAACTGTTTGTTTTTACTGATGAGTTTTAGAAAAACTACTTCTAAAATCTCAAAGAGAAGACATGTCTTTAGTCAAAATATCATAGAGAACTGTTAGACAGTGTTATAGAGCGAATGTTTATATATCCCCCAAAATTCATATGATCAAATCCTGACCCCAGTGCGATGATATTAAGAGGAGGCACTTTGGCTGAATGCGGTGGCTCATGCCTGTAATGACAGCACTTTGGGAGGCTGAGGTAGGTGGATCACCTGAGGTCAGGAGTTCGAGACCGGCCTGGCCAACATAGTGAAACCTCATCTCTACCAAAAATACAAAAATTAGTTGGGCGTGGTGGTGGGCGCCTGTAATTCCAGCTACTCAAGAGGCTGAGGCGGTAGAATCGCTTGAACATGGGAGGCAGAGGTTGCAGTGAGCCGAAATCGCTCCACTGCACTCCAGCCTGGGCGAAAGACGGGGCACTTCTAGGAGGTAACTAGAATTGATGAGCTCATGAGGAAGCCCTATCAATGAGATTAGCACCTTTATGCAAAGAGACACATGTCTATTTCTTTCAGGTAAAAGAAATTCCATTTAATTATTATTTTTATAATACATTATTCAGTAAGCAGATAGTCATATTTGAGTATTTCTAGGTGTTGTCAAGGTTGTCCTATAGAATTTAGCATTAATCCTCAAAGTACAGAAAACAAAAACAAAGAAAACAAACTAAAGAACTACTACTGTCAGTAGAAACAAATCCCTCACCTTGCAAAGAAAGACGAATTGATGTTTTAGTGAATCTTTGTGCTTTATCAATTTATCTACTAGACTTTTTTTTCTGGAAATGTATCCATTTTCTACAGCCATAATGGAAAATATTTTATTTCTTTGTGGTGGCATTCCTAAGTAAAACCGCTAAAACTTCATTTGAAATCACCCAAAAGAAATAAACAGACCTCAGAAACTTAGTACACATACATAGAGAAAGAAAAAAGTAAATAATTTTTAACAAATGGAATATCAAATCAAACATTTAGTTATTTTCAATTCTACTTCCTTCTTGCTTCTGTGAAACTGTTTTACCTTATCTTTCAAGTTGGCATTCGGGAGTTTGGGGAGGAAATTGGAAATTTAGGATTTCACTGCCAGCCCTAGAAGAGTTAGGCTGAGCAAACAGGGTGGTGGATTGGAGATCCTGTTTGCCAAACATATGGAAAATGCCAAGGAAAACATTTCCCCACTGTGGAGTATTAAAATAATTAGATAGGAGTGAGTGAGACTGAAGTGGCTGTAGTGCCCTGGGTTTCTACCTAAGAAAACCAAAACTTAACACTAATGCATTTTCTTGTAAATTACTAACTTAAAAGAAAATTCAGGTTCAACCACCCACAAACTATCAATTAGCCTCTGATTACACAACCAGGAAATTTCCACCTGGATAGTCCAAATAAGGTGAATACATAACTGCACCCAGTGAATTACTGAATGTGGTTTGCTTTATCATGAACTTTATAAAAGCCTTTCCTTCAAGCCCCTCCAGGGCCCTGATGCTTCCTGGGCTCGAGGAGCAGTGGGCAGCTGCGGGACTGCCCTCCGCGGAGTAGCCCCGTCGCGCCAGGAGGGCTTGTACAATCGCAGAGAACGCCGAGTGCTGGTCGCCCGGGGCGTGCGGAGTCGCCTCCCCGCGCGCCCTCTACGCGTTCCCCACCTTGTCATCCCTCCCTAACCGACGGGGATCCTCCGCCGCGGCCTCAACCTCGCACCGTGCAGCGTCCCGGGAGCCCGCGAGCACCAGGCTGAAGGCGCAACCGGGCCTTGGGGGAGTCGTCCCTAAAACGTTGGGTTTGCTTGTGTAGGGTTAGCCGGGCCGCGGCGCCACCCGCACGCACTTCGTCCCCGCTGCCGCCGCCGCCGCCGCCGCCACCGCCGCCGCCGCCGCGGGGAAAACCCGGAGAGGAGGCGGACCAGAAGAGCGAAAAAAGCAGCCGCCGGGGTTTGCCCAGGACTGGCGACACACACGCGGATCGCCGAGGGGTGTGCGGTTGGAGTCACCGCGTCGCCATCTTCCCTTCCCGACGGCTGAGCTCCGGGGGTTGGAGCGCAGCCCCAGGGCACAGTGCCCCGGGACCCGGCATCGCCGGGCACGTTCTTGGAGCAGATGGGCCTAGGGCGCCCAGCGATGTGGCCCTGAGGAAGGGAGCCCGTACCTACGGGAGCAGGAGCAGCCGCGGGGCAGAGTGGCAGGTGCGCCGAGCTAAGCGCACCGCCTGCGCTACCCGCTTCTGCCCGGCTTCCCTGCGGGACTAAAGTTGGAAATTGACCGGAGAATTGAGCTGCCCAGGGCAGAACCCCGGCAGCCGCCAGAGCGATGTTTCCGCAGATCAGGCACCCGACGCGGCACCAGGCTGCAGGCCAGCCCTTAAGTTCACTGTCTCTAGGTCCCTGGACAGGATTAAAGAGGAATTCCAGTTCCTGTAAGCACAGTACCACAGAATTAAAGTAAAATGTGAGAAACTGGCAAGTGAAAAGTCAAATGCAGAGGCGCTATGTGATGTATTATAAAATGTCCCGTGGATTAAACATTGAAATGCATAAACGGACTCTAATCGCCAAGAGATTGAATACAATTTTGCACAAGTCATCCCATTTCTGGGATGGGAACATCAACGACAGATGGCCCAGGCTGTCGAACGTGCCACACAGGTTACCATGGCACCTGTTTGAATGCCATCATCGAGCAGCAGCAGCTGCAAACTCAGCATCTTTCATGGCCACGGACCCCCAGTTCCCCTTACGCCTCACCCTTCGAGATTACAGCCTTCTGGAATCTCGCCCCTGGGGGTCAGTGTTGGCCTTCTTGCGCTGCCTAGTGCTCTGAGTGGGCAGTCTCACTTGGCAACACAAGATGACAAGAAAGCACCTGATGCAGAGTACCAGAGGTGAGAGGTCGGGCAAGCCAGATTAGGACATTTTCCTGATACTCTCACAGTACTGCAAAGTTGTGTGTATCGCTAAAGAAACCCCTACCCTATACAGAAAGCAAACAGTGAGATAAGGGGAACTGTTGTAAAGCTTTGCGCTGAAACATGAGCAAACCTGGAATTTTGCAGGGTTTGCTGTGGGCATCTGTAGATTTCTCCATCTCGTTAGATTGCAGGCATCTTGACATCTTGGCAACTGCTTGGTTAATGCTAGTGGCCTGTACCATCTTATGGAAAACTATTAACTGCTTAACTGGGTAATTTTCAAAGAAAGTAATGTTGTTAAATGGGGTGAAATAAGAAGTTAAATTTGAAAGTGAATGTGTTCAAAGGGAAGGTTTGATAATTGCATCTGCCACTACTACTTAGTTTCATAGGCTTTAATTCTGGTATGCATTACATATTGGGCAAAATTACACTTGACTAAATTTTGGAAGAAAAGTAATTCTGTCAAGAAAGAAAAATAAACTTTGGGTGTGATTAAAATGTAAATCGTATGTTTACAAAATACTGTGATCTCAGGAAATCACTGTATTAGGAATATGCAATGACATACAACTAAAAGCCATTTTTAAACACATATGCACACACACACATACACACACACACACACAAAGAAAAAAAGCCATAAAACTCTGTATTTTAAACTTCCAGCACATCTCAGTACAGACCAGCCACATTCCAGGGGCTTAGTGATCCCAATGGTCAGTGGCTGCCACATTGAAATGAAGCTCTGAGTGCTGAACCACACCCTCCCCCCACCGCCATTCTCTTTCAGAGGCAAGGGAGTACCCCAACCTTGCAACATCTGAAAATGGTAACCTGAGAGAGCAGTGGGCTGCAAGCAGAAAGTATCACGGGTAGATTACTACTTCCCATCTGCTGCTTGGTGGAGTTGGGGGGGATCCTGTTTTACAGATCAGACACTGATCAAAGGATGACGGTACCCAGAAGAAGGAAACCCCGTGTCTTCAGATATGTCCATGGGCTTGATCAAAGTTTAGATATGAGTCAATAGATTAAAGGCAAACTTATTTTGCTGTTGGTCCTAATGATCGGACTGTGGTTGTGTTTCCTCTTGTGGTATGGGGAACTGTGTGCATTTAAGCACCAATCACATGCATACCTGCCATTTCTGTATTACTCAACACCATCTAACGAGAGATCAAACTTTTAAAGGAGGGGGGAAAAGTCAGTATTTGTAGGGTGCCTACTGTTTGCCAGGTAACTTTTAATTAACCTGTCCTTGAATCCTAGCATTCTGTTATAGTGGGTGTATATATTAGTTAGCTATTGTTGCATTAGCAAACTACCCTCAAATCTTAATTAGCTTATGATTGACCTGGTTAGCCATTTAGGCTGGGCTTAGCTGGGCCATTCTTCTCATCTCAGCTGGGCTCCCTCAGGCTTGTATAGTCACCTGTTGGTTGATTACACAGCTCTGGTTGACTACACAGTTTCTGGAGGTGGAATGGCTCTTGACTGGGGCACCATGGTTCTCCTCCCTGTGGTATCTCCACTTCCAGCAGGGTAACATGGCTTTGTTCTCATGGAAATTGAAGGATTCCTACAGAAAAACAGAAACATTCACAACTTTTGGAGCACAGGCACAAAGCTAGCACACTGTCATATTCACAGTTTTCTATCGGCCACAGCAAATACAGCCAGCCAGATCTAATGATTAGAAAACAGATTCCACTTTTTGATGGGTGCAGCTGTAGAAGCACCTTGCAAAGAACATGAATAGAGGGAGGGATGAAGAATTGCTGCCATTTTTGCAATTAGTATCATAACGCATTTTCTTACAGATGAGGTTTGTATATAACCGTTTCAAGTCAAAGAATTTTCCTAAGCTGTACAGCTTCTAAGAGGCGGGACTGGGACTCAGGATCAACTCTGCCTGACTCCAAAGCCTATGGACCTCCATAGATCACATGACTCATGCAGCTTCCCTAGGTCTTCGATGTTCTGGAGAGTGACCATTCTGCAATAGAAGCAGGATTCCTATGCATCTGTCTAGTACTTTTCTTTTCTTTTTTTTTTTTTTTTTTTTTTTTTTTTTTTTTTGAGGCGGAGTCTCACTCAGTCGCCCAGGCTGAAGTGCAGTGGGGGATCTCGGCTCACTGCAAGCTCCGCCTCCCGGGTTCACGCCATTCTCCTGGCTCAGCCTCCCAAGTAGCTGGGACTACAGCCGCCCGCCACCTCGCCCGGCTAATTGTTTTTTTAATTTTTAGTAGAGACGGGGTTTCACCGTGTTAGCCAGGATGGTCTTGATCTCCTGACCTCGTGATCCGCCCGCCTCGGCCTCCCAAAGTGCTGGGATTACAGGCGTGAGCCATCGCGCCCGGCCAGTCTAGTACTTTTCAACAATGGGAACATGCTCCTCTGGAGAAAGGCTCTAAAGTGTCTTGAAAAAACTTGAAATAATTTGGTGAAATGGCTGAGGGCTGAGTTTAGGATATCAAAACCCAATACATTTTTTACTTCTCATCACAGCATAAATTTAAAAACATATATAATATACTCTACATGTCTGCAATTTCTTTTCATTTCTTTTTTCTATTTTAGGTTATTTAGGATTTTCAATACAGACTAAACCAAACTACTATGGCTGAAACAACTCCTTACTCTAAAAAGCAAGTGAAGTAAAGACAGATCTGCTGTGGACATTTCCTTTAGCCACAATTAAGCCAAGCAGCTGAGTATGTCTTAAAGTCGTCCTTTAATTTTCATAGAGCAGACCTGTTTTCCAAGGCCCCAAGAGATTTTGGCTCCAGAAGTAAGATGGCCACTTCTCACTTCTATGTGTTTTTTTTCCTATGCTTTTTACCCACCCTGAAGTTGGTCACCAGGTGGTGGCTGAAGTTAGAAGACCAATATCACCAGGACCAGAACTCACTGCAAGTCCCATAGCTTTGTCTTTTCTATAAATTGACAAATATTGATTCTGTGTATTTACGGGATACAACATGATGATTTGATATATGCATACAGTATAGAAACATTCAATCAAGCTAATTAACATATAACCTCACCAATTTATCATTTTGTGTGTGTGGTGAGAACATTAAAGTTGTATTTTTATAATTTAGAAAAATATTTCATTTATTTTGAGATGGAGTCTCGCTCTGTCACCCAGGCTGGAGTACAGCGGTGTAATCTCGGCTCACTGCAACCTCCATCTCCCAGGCCCGAGTCATTCTCCTGCCTCAGCCTCCCAAGTAGCTGGGATTACAGGTACCCGCCACCATGCCCAGCTAATTTTTGTATTTTTAGTAAAGATGGGGTTTCACCATGCTGGCCAGGCTGGTCTCAAACTCCTGTCCTCAGGTGATCTACCTGTCTTAGCCCCCCAAAGTGCTGGGATTACAGGTGTGAGCCACCATCCCCAGCCAAATGCATCATTATTAACTGCAGTCACCATGCAGTGCAATAGATCACTGATTCTGCCACTCTAACTGAAACTTTGTATCCTTCCATAAACATCTTCTATTTTCCCATTTCTCCCTTCCCTCTGCCCCAACCTATGGTAACCACCTTTTTGATCTCTATTCTCTGTTTCTGTGAGATGGACTGTTTTGATTCCACAGGTAGGTGACATCATACAATATTTGTCCTTCTGTTCCTGGCTTATTTCACTTGGCATAATATTCTCCAGTTCCATAAATGTTGTCACAAATGACATATTTGTCTTCTATATTTAAGGTGAAATAGTATTGCATTGTGTCTATGAACCATATATTTTTTTATTCATTCATTCACTGATGGACACTTAGGAATTGTTTCCATATCTTGACTAGTGTCACATGAGAATACAGATATCTCTTCAACAGACTAGTTTAAATTCCTCTGTATATGTATCCAAAAGTGAAATTGTCTGGTCATATGGTACTTTTATTTCTAGTTTTTGGAAGAACCTTCATACCATTTTCCAGAATGGCTGTACTACTGTACATTTCCACCAACAGTATTCAGGGCTTCCCTTTTCTCCACATGCTCATCAACACTTGTTATCATTGGTGTTTTTGATAAGAGTCATCCTAACAGCCCTGAGGTGTCATCATTGACACTGCTTTTCTCTTTTCTCAATTAAGTGGTCAAAGGTTGTATTTAAAGCCTGTAAGCGGCCTCACACTCTCCCACTGAAAACCATTTCTCACTGCATTAGTAAAATTTGAAACCACACATCAGAATAACAAGGTGCCGTGTGAGATAACCTAGGGCGGAGAGAGGAGTGAGAAAACTGTACCCACGACACAGGCAAAGAAGGACAAGGACTGGAAAGTGTGTGCAGCTAGAGGTGAGACTGGAGAGACAGAGGAACTGGAGATAATTAGAAAACGAAGCCAACAGAATTCCTTCTCCTAAATTCACAGTCAGTCGTGCAGCCTACAGGTGTCCTCTCTCCGTAGGTAGAAGCAATGCCAGTCTCATATCCAAACCCAATGCATGCTGGGATTATAGTCCGCAGCTCTAGAACCAACAGGCTGGGAGTAGAACAGATACTACAACTCCCAACATTCCATACAAAGGTCCCGCTTTCCAAACCACGCTTCAATGCGTCCAGTGCAGTTCTGCCTTGCTGAGGGAAGCCTGGGTGTTCCCAAACCTCTCCTGCCTGCGAGGAGACAGCGGGGCCAGGGCATCTGGTCTCATCTTGTAATTGTGCCACTGTGTCTCTTCGAAGGTTACCGCTCAAAGCTTGATTTTCTGCAGGCCGGCAAGGACCCCAGAGATTCTCACAGCCTCCTCAGGGTTGCAATGAATAATGTTGATCCTCCAGTAAGTGGGCTCACATGTCCCCTTTCGTCTGCCAAACCCCTCCCTCAACCCCGCCCCTTCCTTCTCGCCCCGCCCCTTGACACGCCCTTCGGGCATGTGCTGTGTAGCCCCCTCCGTAGAGGTGGGGCTATCAGCCCGTGGACCTGGCAGCTGCAGGGTTTCCTCGTAGCCTACCCGGGAAGCTCCATCATAGTGTCTGAAACCGTCATTTCACTGCCAGAAGTGAATATACACGGTCCTAGTAACCTGGCACTTGCCTTTCCAAAGTCACCTTTCCCTCTGACTCTCCGTGCTGCCACGAATCCTCTTCACCCCAGGAGAACCCCGGTCTGGCTGCACCCCCTACACCTAGGTCAGGCCTCTCACATGGACGCTCCAGCCGCTGTAATAAAATCACAGGAGAAATGCCTGTGACGTTATCAGGAGAAAACGTCACAGGGGAAAGGCCTGAACACTGCTCCATCCAGTCAAGAAACAGTCACAAGGAAAGGACCCCCTAAGCTGCTTTTGTGGCCACATCCACCACTGACACCTACCCAGGCTGGTTCCCAGGTCTTGGAGTCCTAGTGATAAGGAAAGGAACTGCTGGGAAGGGAAGAGCGTGGTCCCTTTAAATGATACGGACGGGGGAAGGGAAGTGAGGGTTAGAGGAGGGGATGGTCCCTGGCTGGGGCTCCGCCCTCACGGAACTAGGTGAGGACAAGCATTTTTGCTTTCTTGCCCAAATGTTGCATTTCCCAAGACCACCGTGGCCTGCCACGCCCCCATCTTGTGCCTATAAAAACCCTGAGGCTCTTAACAGGCAGACACACAGGTGACTGTACATCCTCTGGGCATGGAGGGGAGAACTCTGTGGAAGAGCACAGGACAGACTCCAGCAGGCCAGCAGGCTATCTACCGGCAGAAGGAGGTAAAGTTTGGCCAGACAGCCAGGCCCCCTGGGCGTCCAATTCCAGGGGAAAACCATCTCCTTTCTGCCTCCCCCATCTGCTGAGAGCTGCTTCCATTCAATAAAACCTCGCGCGTATTCTCCGAGCCCACATGTGATCCAATTCTTTCCAGTACGCCAAGCCAAGAACCCCGGGATACATAAAGCCGTCTGTCCTTCCAGTAAAGCAGAGCTGACTAACACAAGTCGCCTACGGACAGCTAAACTAAAAGAGCTGTAACACACATCTACTGGGGCTTCAGCTGTAAACATTCACCCGTAGATCACTGCCATGGGGTCAGAGCCCCATAGCCTGCCCCTCTGTATGCTCCCCTAGAGGTCTGAGCAGCAGGGCACTGAAGAAGCAAGTCACACCCCCATCGCACAACCTGCAAAAGGGACAAGTGAACTTTTCCCATTTCACTAGTATGGACTTATCTGCCATAATTAACGCAGGCCAGCAAGACCAGAAGGCCCCTTGGTCCCTCCCAACACATAAGGGTAGTTTGGTGAGGTCCTGTCCAGTGTCTGCATTTCTGCTGTGAACAGGGCTCCCTTAGAAAATCTTTTAATTTTTCTTTTTAAATATCCCTTTATAACCACTTTCAATACTTTGCTGGTGGAACTTAACAGTGATAATTATCTGAATCCATTGTTTCCATTTACTTTTTCAGATTAACTCTAAGTACTCCACAACTACACACTTCTGAAACTAGTGTAGGCACAGCCTCAGCTCCGTGCAGGGTGGATGCAGCAGCGCAGACTCTTCCTGGGACATCTTTCTGGAGCATTAATTTCACTGCAGGATTTCGAAGAAACAAATAATTTCCAAGGTAAGAAATAGAAAATGTAAGAGAAGGCTGGAGAGTCATCTGCCTTTAATACCTGTCAGTCATCTGTGCCTAAGTCAGACTCTCCAAGAAAAAAACAAAACAAAACAAAAAACTCTACTTTCCAATATTATAAATAGTAAATATTAGAAATCATGACAAGTCAGTTGAAAGCCCTGCCCTGCCAGTTTCCACAGTCACAATGTGGCCTTGGTATGATTTTATTTGTATTTATTTGCATTTATTTTGGGGGGTTTGTTGGTCTTTTGTATGTAAAAATTAAGGTCCTGGAAAATTTTTTGAAAGTATTCACTTACCAGTTGGTGATTTATTTTGTACCTCATTTGATTTGTCTGTCTCTCTCCTCTTTCTCAGACTCAATTATCCCACAGGCCTCTAAGGCTCTATTTTCTTTACATTCTTATCTTCAGATTGAATCATTTCTATTGCTGTGTCTTCTGTTTCTAATCTGTGGAAAAGCTCAAAATATTTTTTCATCTCCTTATTTTTCTATGTGGTTCTTTTTTTATATACATCATTTCCATTTCTCTGCTGAAGTTTCACATCTGTTCATTTGTAATGCAAATATTTTCCTTTATCCCCAAGAACGCATGTATAATAGCTGCCTTTAAATCCCTGTCTTCTGATTACAATATCTTGGATATATTGGGGTAGCTTCTACTGCCAGCATTTTATCTTGTGTATGGATTACATTTTCCTTTTTTTTTTAATTTTTATTTTTATTTTTATTTTTATTTATTTATTTATTTATTTATTATTATTATACTTTAAGTTCTAGGGTACATGTGCATAACATGCAGGTTTGTTACATATGTATACTTGTGCCGTGTTGGTGTGCTGCACCCATCAACTCGTCAGCACCCATCAACTCGTCATTTACATCAGGTATAACTCCCAATGCAATCCCTCCCCTGCCCCCGGATTACATTTTCATGTTTCCTCACAGGTCTCGTTAATTGCAAAATTGTGTACTACAAACTTAAAAGGTGTTACTGGGCTGAATTGAAACTTTATTACCTATATCCCCTACAGTGGGGCACAGCTGAAATCCTCATTTAGTTCTTATTCACACATATATCATGTTTCTATTATATGTAGATGGATTTCTATAATAATATATAGTATTGTATCCTGGTTTCATGTTTGTTCATTTGTAATGCAAATATTTTCCTTTATCCCCAAGAACGCATGTATAATAGCTGCCTTTAAATCCCTGTCTTCTGATTACAATATCTTGGATATATTGGGGTAGCTTCTACTGCCAGCATTTTATCTTGTGTATGGATTACATTTTCCTTTTTTTAATTTTAATTTTTATTTTTATTTATTTATTTATTTATTTATTATTATTATACTTTAAGTTCTAGGGTACATGTGCATAACATGCAGGTTTGTTACATATGTATACTTGTGCCGTGTTGGTGTGCTGCACCCATCAACTCGTCAGCACCCATCAACTCGTCATTTACATCAGGTATAACTCCCAATGCAATCCCTCCCCCCTGCCCCCGGATTACATTTTCATGTTTCCTCACAGGTCTCGTTAATTGCAAAATTGTGTACTACAAACTTAAAAGGTGTTACTGGGCTGAATTGAAACTTTATTACCTATATCCCCTACAGTGGGGCACAGCTGAAATCCTCATTTAGTTCTTATTCACACATATATCATGTTTCTATTATATGTAGATGGATTTCTATAATAATATATAGTATTGTATCCTGGTTTCATGTTTGTTACTTGTAAGAGTGTTAGTTCACCAAGCTACTCCACAATGAGTAGAAGCAGAACCTCAGTTTTGTTTGATTTTTGCATTTAATATGAATGAAATTATATAGTATATATAATTTTACATCAACTTTCTTTTATGAGACATTGTATTTGTGATAGTCATTCATGCTGTTGCATATAGCTATAGTCTGTTTATTTTTTAAGTATTTTTATATTGTGGTAAAATATATATAAAATTAACCATTTTAACAAATTTTAAGTGTGCAGTTCAAAAGAATTAAGTACATTTACATTGTTTTGCAGCCATCATCCACATTCATGGGAAATGTTTTATTTTTCATTCTGCAAAACCAAAACTGTGCCCATTAAACAATACCTCCCTGTTACCCTCCCTATAGCCCCTGGGATCCACTCTTCTACATTGTGTTTCTATGAATGGAACTAACATAAGTACCTCATATGACTGGAATCATACAGTATGGTGTAGAAATCATGAGGAACAATGATACACACTGTATAACATATGTTTATTAATTTGAATAAAAACACTAACAGAGCAGTAGTACATGGTGATTACAGAGGAAGATAAAAACAAAAAGGATTGGAAGGGTGTTTTATATTTATGACAATGGTGCCTCAAGTTCCAGAGCAGTGAGGCTGCCCCAATCACAGTGCTGGTCACAGTGGAGTTGGAATCCCAGAGCCACGCTCAGCCCAAACTTCACTGAGCCCTGAGGCACTCTGCCCCTACCACCTGGGCACTCATTGGCCCTGAGATTCTTCATGGCCTGATCTTCTTAGCCTTGAGGGTGTTGCTGGCCTACTGGGATAGAGGCTCAGTGGGCAGGACAGGTTGTCACTGCAGGAAAGAGCAGTAACTGTGACGCTGCAGCAGCCACACCTCAGGCCTCCCTCCCAGTGCCTGCCCAGGGGTCCCCATGCAACATGGTCTCCTGCTGACCAGGGAGCCATGGCCACAGGCTGTCTGAAGCTGGCCATAAGAAAGAGTCTCCTCCTACCCTCTGAATGTCTGCTACCCCCATGTTTTATTCCGACTGTGCTTTTCAATGGACCTGAACCAAACCCCAAATTCCTCCTCAGTCTGAAGATGACAGTTCTCTCTTGTTACTGAAGCGGCTGCATTTCTTGGAGGACTTTGGTTTCCTGAACCCAGAGGGAAGGACAGGATGCTGACAGGGCCTGGATGGAAGATGCTGAAGGGGACTTGTTGGGGTGGGAGGAGCAGGGGCTGGTCTCTAGGGCTTTTCTCTTAAGGGGCCCCGTCTTCTTCAACCCCATTCAGCTTCAACCTGTTTTCAGAGTTGGATATAAACAGCTCCTCCTCTACGAATTTGTCATTGATTGCAGTCCCCTACCCACACCCTCCACTGGGATGGGTTTCTTCCTTCTCTGTGCATCAAACCCTCCCAATAAATCTAAGAGGCAGAGGGTGGAACCAGGGGGGCATCCTGCCCAGGAGGGTCTCTGACTTCCACATCCCCAACCTCCCCCAAAGTGAGGGCCCCAATTGCTCATCTTCCTCCTTTGAGTGCTGACCTAATATTCCTGGAAGGCAGACAGCCAAGGTTCATCAGAAAGGCACTCCAGCCCATAGCTAGCCCCACTCCTCACCCGCTCTCATGCTGTGCTACCGCCAAGGCTATGAGGGTCAGGGGGTGTGCACCGAGCAGAACTGAGACCTGTGTTAGGCTCTGGGCTCCAGAGGAGACAGCATGTGAACTGAGGCTTGGGAACCTTCTGCCTCAACCCTCTCTCATGACAGACAGGGAAACTGAGGCCTTGCATAAAGAGAAAGTGCTCAGCCATTTAGGACCTGTCTGATCTTTCATGGGTGCAATTTCCCTCTCCTCTCATGGGTACCACCTGAGGGACAGGCTAAGTTCAGCTCAGCCCAAACCTCACACAACCCTGAAGCATCACTACTTAGGAAGCAGAGACTGGCAGCTGCTATGGAACCTCCGCCACTCATAGGTGACAGGGGCCTGACACCCCAGCTCACAGGGGCAGCTGTGAGGCTCTCATGAGAGGAGGTCTGCTGAGTGCTGAGATCTAAGGGCTCTCTCCTCCCAGGCCTCAGGATCCTGGTCCCTGACCTGCCTGCCCTAGACTCACTCCGATCCACACAGTCCTTCCTGGCAGTGTCCAGCAGCAGTGAGAAACGTGCCCAAGAGAGCACACAGCTTGGGCCATCAGAGTGCTAGAGATGATGAGCACCTGCTTTTAAGTGCCTGCCCAAGGTCTGTCCCGTGAAATCTCACCACTACTGTCTTCTGTATCCCCTTACCCAAGTCTTTCACTTGGAGTAACTAAGGACCCCCAGCTGCCTTCCCCCAATTCTCACCTTCTTTTTCCCCTAGCTGACGTCCAAAGCCAGCAAGCATCCCCAGTTTTTTTTTTAATACTTTAAGTTCTAGGGTACATGTGCGCAACGTGCAGGTTTGTTACATATGTATACACATGCCATGTTGGTGTGCTGCACCCATTAACTCATCATTTACATTAGGTATATCTCCTAATGCTAGCCCTCCCCCCCTCCCCCCACTCCATGACAGGCCCTAGTGTGTGATGTTCTACTTCCTGTGTCCAAGTGTTCTTATTGTTCAATTCCCACGTATGAGTGAGAACATGCTGTGTTTGATTTTCTGTTCTTGTGATAGTTGGCTGAGAATGATGGTTTCCCGTTGCATCCATGTCCCTACAAAGGATATGAACTCATCCATTTTACAACTGCATAGTATTTCATGGTGTTTATGTGCCAAAATTTTCTTAAGACAAGCTGTCATTGATGGACATTTGGGTTGGTTCCAAGTCTTTGCTATTGTGAATAGTGCTGCAATAAATATGTGTGTGCATGTCTTTATAGCAGCATGATTTATAATCCCTTGTGTATATGCCCAGTAATAGGATGGCTAGGTCAAATGGTATTTCTAGTTCTAGATCCTTGAGGAATCGCCACACTGTCTTCCACAATGGCTGAACTAGTTTACAGTCCCACCAACAGTGTAAAAGCGTTCCTATTTCTCCACATCCTCTCCAGCACCTGTTGTTTCCTGACTTTTTAACGATTGCCATTCTAACTGGTATGAGATGGTATCTCATTGTGGTTTTGGTTTGCATTTCTCTGATGACAAGTGATGATGAGCATTTTTCATGTGTCTTGGCTGCATAAATGTCTTCTTTTGAGAAGTGTCTGTTCATATCCTTTGCCCACTTTTTGATGGGGTTGTTTGTTTTTATCTTGTAAATTTGTTTGAGTCCTTTGTAGGTACTGGATATCAGCCCTTTGTCAGATGAGTAGATTGCAAAAATTTTCTCCCATTCTGTAGGTTGCCTGTTCACTCTGATGGTAGTTTCTTCTGCTATGCAGAAGCTCTTTAGTTTAATTAGATCCCATTTGTCAATTTTGGCTTTTGTTGCCATTGCTTTTGGTGTTTTAGACATGAAGTCCTTGCCCATGCCTATGTCCTGAAAGGTATTGCCTAGGTTTTCTTCTAGGGTTTTTATGGTTTTAGGTCTAACACTTAAGTCTCCAATCCATCTTGAATTAATTTTGTATAAGGTGTAAGGAAGGATCCAGTTTCAGCTTTCTACTTATGGCTAGCCAATTTTCCCAGCACCATTTATTAAATAGGAATCCTTTCCCCATTTCTTATTTTTTCTCAGGTTTGTCAAAGATCAGATGGTTGTAGATGTGTGGTATTATTTCTGAGGGTTCTGTTCTGTTCCATTGGTCTAGATCTCTGTTTTGGTACCAGTACCATGCTGTTTTGGTTACTGTAGCCTTGTAGTATAGTTTGAAGTCAGGTAGCGTGATGCCTCCAGCTTTGTTCTTTTGACTTAAGGATTGTCTTGGCAATGGGCTCTTTTTGGTTCCATATGAACTTTAAAGCAGTTTTTCCAATTCTGTGAAGAAAGTCATTGGTAGCTTAATGGGGATGGCATTGAATCTATAAATTACCTTGGGCAGTATGGCCATTTTCATGATATTGATTCTTCCTATCCATGAGCATGGAATGTTCTTCCATTTGTTTGTGTCCTCTTTTATTTCACTTGAGCAGTGGTTTGTAGTTCTCTTGAAGAGGTCCTTCACATTCCTTGTAAGTTGGATTCCTAGGTATTTTATTCTCTTTGAAGCAATTGTGAATGGAGTTCATTCATGATTTGGCTCTCTTTGTCTGTTATTGGTGTATAAGAATGCTTGTGATTTTTGCACATTGATTTTGTATCCTGAGACTTTGCTGAAGTTGCTTATCAGCTTAAGGAGATTTTGGGCTGAGACGATGGGGTTTTCTAAATATACAATCATGTCATCTGCAAACAGGGACAATTTGACTTCTTTGTAGGTTCTGGATATTAGCCCTTTGTCAGATGAGTAGATTGCAAAAATTTTCTCCCATTCTGTAGGTTGCCTGTTCACTCTGATGGTAGTTTCTTTTGCTGTGCAGAAGCTTTAGTTTAATTAGATCCCATTTGTCAATTTTGGCTTTTGTTGCCATTGCTTTTGGTGTTTTAGACATGAAGTCCTTGCCCATGCCTATGTCCTGAATGGTATTACCTAGGTTTTCTTCTAGGGTTTTTATGGTTTTAGGTCTAACATTTAAGTCTCTAATCCATCTTGAATTAATTTTGTATAAGGTAAGGAAGGATCCAGTTTCAGCTTTCTACTTATGGCTAGCCAATTTTCCCAGCACCATTTATTAAATAGGAATCCTTTCCCCATTTCTTGTTTTTGTCAGGTTTGTCAAAGATCAGATGGTTGTAGATGTGTGGTATTATTTCTGAGGGCTCTGTTCTGTTCCATTGGTCTATATCTCTGTTTTGGTACCAGTACCATGCTGTTTTGGTTACTGTAGCCTTGTAGTATAGTTTGAAGTCAGGTAGCGTGATGCCTCCAGCTTTGTTCTTTTGGCTTAGGATTGTCTTGGCAATGGGCTCTTTTGGTTCCATATGAACTTTAAAGTAGTTTTTCCAATTCTGTGAAGAAAGTCATTGGTAGCTTGATGGGGATGGCATTGAATCTATAAATTACCTTGGGCAGTATGGCCATTTTCATGATATTGATTCTTCCTATCCATGAGCATGGAATGTTCTTCCATTTGTTTGTGTCCTCTTTATTTCACTGAGCAGTGGTTTGTAGTTCTCCTTGAAGAGGTCCTTCACATCCCTTGTAAGTTGGATTCCTAGGTATTTTATTCTCTTTGAAGCAATTGTGAATGGAGTTCATTCATGATTTGGCTCTGTTTGTCTGTTATTGGTGTATAAGAATGCTTGTGATTTTTGCACATTGATTTTGTATCCTGAGACTTTGCTGAAGTTGCTTATCAGCTTAAGGAGATTTTGGGCTGAGACATGGGGTTTTCTAAATATACAATCATGTCATCTGCAAACAGGGACAATTTGACTTCTCTTTTCCTAATTGAATACCCTTTATTTCTTTCTCTTGCCTGATTTCCCTGGCCAGAACTTCCAACACTATGTTGAATAGGAGTGGTGAGAGAAGTCACCCCTATCTTGTGCCAGTTTTCAAAGGGAATGCTTCCAATTTTTGCCCATTCAGTGTGATATTGACTGTGGGTTTGCCATAAATAGCTCTTATTATTTTGAGATATGTCCCATCAATACCTAATTTATTGAGAATTTTTAGCATGAAGGGCCGTTGAATTTTGTCAAAGGCCTTTTCTGCATCTATTGAGATAATCATGTGTTTTTTGTCTTTGGTTCTGTTTATATGCTGGATTATGCTTACTGATTTGCATATACTGATCCAGCCTTGCATCCCAGGGATGAAGCCCACTTGATCGTGGTGGATAAGCTTTTTGATGTGCTGCTGGATTCGGTTTGCCAGATTTTATTGAGGATTTTTGCATTGATGTTCATCAGGGATATTGGTCTAAAATTTTCTTTTTTTGTTGTGTCTCTGCCAGGCTTTGGCATCAGGATGATGTTGGCCTCATAAAATGAGTTAGGAGGATTCTCTTTTCTATTGATTGGAATAGTTTCAGAAGGAATGGTACCAGCTCCTCCTTGTACCTCTGGTAGAATTTGGCTGTGAATCCATCTGGTCCTGGACTTTTTGGTTGGTAGGCTATTAATTATTGCCTCAATTTCAGAGCCTGTTATTGGTCTATTCAGGATTCAACTTCTTCCTGGTTTAGTCTTGGGAGAGTGTATGTGTCCAGGAATTTATCCATTTCTTCTAGATTTTCTAGTTTATTTGCATAGAGGTGTTTATAGTATTCTCTGATGGTAGTTTGTATTTCTGTGTGGTGATATCCCTTTATCATTTTTATTGCATCTATTTGATTCTTCTCTCTTTTCTTCTTTATTAGTCTTGCTAGCAGTCTATCAATTTTGTTGATCTTTTCAAAAGTTGCTTATCAGCTTAAGGAGATTTTGGGCTGAGATGATGGGGTTTTCTAAATATACAATCATGTCATCTGCAAACAGGGACAATTTGACTTCCTCTTCCTATTTGAATACTCTTTATTTCTTTCTCTTGCCTGATTGCCCTGGCCAGAACTTCCAACACTATGTTGAATAGGAGTGGTGAGAGAGGCATCCTTGTCTTGTGCCAGTTTTCAAGGAATGCTTCCAGTTTTTGCCCATTCAGTATGATATTGGCTGTGGGTTTGTCATAAATAGCTCTTATTATTTTGAGATACATTCCATCAATACCGAATTTATTGAGAGTTTTTAGCATGAAGGGCTGTTGAATTTTGTCAAAGGCCTTTTCTGCATCTATTGAGATAATCATGTGGTTTTTGTCTTTGGTTCTGTTTATATGCTGGATTACATTTATTGATTTGCATATGTTGAACCAGCCTTGCATCCCAGGGATGAAGCCCACTTGATCATGGTGGATAAGCTTTTTGATGTGCTGCTGGATTCGGTTTGCCAGTATTTTATTGAGGATTTTACATCGATGTTCATCAGGATATTGGTCTAAAATTTTCTTTTTGTTGTGTCTCTGCCAGACTTTGGTATCAGGATGATGTTGGCCTCATAAAATGAGTTAGGGAGGATTCCCTCTTTTTCTATTGATTGGAATAGTTTCAGAAGGAATGGTACCAGCTCCTCCTTGTACCTCTGGTAGAATTTGGCTGTGAATCTGTCTGGTCCTGGACTTTTTTTGGTTGGTAGGCTATTAATTATTGCCTCAATTTCAGAGCCTGTTATTGGTCTATTCACGAGATTCAACTTCTTCCTGGTTTAGTCTTGGGAGATGTATGTGTCCAGGAATTTATCCATTTCTTCTAGATTTTCTAGTTTATTTGCATAGAGGTGTTTATAGTATTCTCTGATGGTAGTTTGTATTTCTGTGGGGTCGGTGGTGATATCCCTTTATCATTTTTATTGCATCTATTTGATTCTTCTCTTTTCTTCTTTATTAGTCTTGCTAGTGGTCTATCAATTTTGTTGATCTTTTCAAAAACCAGCTCCTGGATTCATTGATTTTTGAAGGGTTTTTGTGTCTCTATCTCCTTCAGTTCTGCTCTGATCTTAGTTATTTCTTGCCTTCTGCTAGCTTTTGAATGTGTTTGCTCTTGCTTCTAGTTCTTTTAATTGTGATGTTAGGGTGTCAATTTTAGATCTTTCCTGCTTTCTCTTGTGGGCATTTAGTGCTATAAATTTCCTCTACACACTGCTTTAAATGTGTCCCAGAGATTCTGGTATGTTGTGTCTTTGTTCTCATTGGTTTCAAAGAACATCTTTATTTCTGCCTTCATTTCATTATGTACCCAGTAGTCATTCAGGAGCAGGTTGTTCAGTTTCCATGTAGTTGAGCAGTTTTGAGTGAGTTTCTTAATCCTGAGTTCTAGTTTGATTGCACTGTGGTCTGAGAGACAGTTTGTTATAGTTTCTGTTCTTTACATTTGCTGAGGAGTGCTTTACTTCCAACTATGTGGTCAATTTTGGAATAAGTGATGTGGTGCTGAGAAGAATGTATATTCTGTTGATTTGGGGTGGAGAGTTCTGTAGATGTCTATTAGGTCCTTGGTGCAGAGCTGAGTTCAATTCCTGGATATCCTTGTTAACTTTCTGTCTGTTGATCTGTCTAATGTTGACAGTGGGTGTTAAAGTCTCCCATTATTATTGTGTGGGAGTCTAAGTCTCTCTGTAAGTCTCTAAGAACTTGCTTTATGAATCTGGGTGCTCCTGTATTGGGTACATATATATTTAGGATACTTAGCTCTTCATGTTGAATTGATCCCTTTACCATTATGTAATGGCCTTCTTTGTCTTTTTTGATCTTTGTTGGTTTAAAGTCTGTTTTATCAAAGACGAGTATTGCAACATCTGCCTTTTTTTGTTTTCCATTTCCTTGGTAGATCTTCTTCCATCCCTTTATTTTGAGCCTATGTGTGTCTCTGCATGTGAGATGGGTCTCCTGAATACAGCAAACTGATGGGTCTTGACTCTTTATCCAATTTGCCAGTCTGTGTCTTTTAATTGGAGTACTTAGCCCATTTACATTTAAGGTTAATGTTGTTATGTATGAATCTGATCTTGTCATTATGATGTTAGCTGGTTATTCTGCTCATTAGTCAATGCAGTTTTTTCCTAACATTGACGGTCTTTACATTTTGGCATGTTTTTTGCAGTGGCTGGTGCCAGTTGTTCCTTTCCATGTTTAGTGCTTCCTTCAGAAGCTCTTGTAGGGCAGGCCTAGTGGTGACAAAATCTCTCAGCATTTGCTTGTCTGTAAAGGATTTTATTTCTCCTTCACTTATGCAACTTAGTTTGGCTGGATACGAAATTCTGGGTTGAAAATTTTCTTTAAGAATGTTGAATATTGGCCCCCAGTCTCTTCTGGCTTGTAGAGTTTCTACTGAGAGATCCGCTGCTAGTCTGATGGGCTTCCCTTTGTGGGTAACCTGACCTTTCTCTCTGGCTGCCCTTAACATTTTTTTCCTTCATTTCAACTTTGGTGAATCTGACAATTATGTGTCTTGGAGTTGCTCTTCTCGAGGAGTATCTTTGTGTTCTCTGTATTTCCTGAATTTGAATGTTGGCCTGCCTTGCTAGGTTGGGGAAGTTCTCCTGGATAATATCCTGAAGAGTGTTTTCCAACTTGGTTCCATTCTCCCTCACTTTCAGGTACACCAATCAGATGTAGATTTGGTCTTTTCACATAGTCCCATATTTCTTGGAGGCTTTGTTCATTTCTTTTTCTTTTTTCTCTAAACTTCTCTTCTCGCTTCATTTCATTCATTTGATCTTCAATCACTGATACCCTTTCTTCCAGTTGATCAAATCAGTTACTGAAGCTTGTGCATTTGTCACGTAGTTCTCGTGCCATGGTTTTCAGCTCCATCAGGTCATTTAAGGACTTTCTACATTGTTTATTCTAGTTAGCCATTCGTCTAATCTTTTTTTCAAGGTTTTTAGCTTTTGATGGGTTTGAACATCCTCCTTTAGCTCAGAGAAGTTTGATCTGACTGAAGCCTTCTTCTCTCAACTCGTCAAAGTCATTCTCCATCCAGCTTTGTTCCATTGCTGGTGAGCTGCATCCTTTGGAGGAGAGAGGCACTGATTTTAGAATTTTCAGCTTTTCTTTCTGCTTTTTCCCCATCTTTGTGGTTTTATCTACCTTTGGTCTTTGATGATGGTGATGTACAGATGGGGTTTTGGTGTGGATGTCCTTTCTGTTTGTTAGTTTTCCTTCTAACAGTCAGGACCCTCAGCTGCAGGTCTGTTGGAGTTTGCTTGAGGTCCACTCCAGACCCTGTTTGCCTGGGTATCAGCAGCAGAGGCTGCAGAAGATGAATATTGCTGAACAGCAAATGTTGTACCTGATCATTCCTCTGGAAGCTTCTCTCAGAGGTGTACCCCATGTGAGGTGAGGTGTCAGTCTGCCCCTAGTGGGTGCCTCCCAGTTAGGCTACTCGGGGTCAGGGACCCACTTGAGCAGGCAGTCTGTCTTCTCAGATCTCAACCCATGTGCTGGGAGAACCACTACCTCTTCAAAGCTGTCAGACAGGGACATTTAAGTCTGCAGAGGTTTCTGCTGCCTTTTGTTCAGCTATGCCCTGTCCCCAGAGGTGGAGTCTACAGAGGCAGGCAGGCCTCCTTGAGCTGTGGTGGGCTCCACCCAGCTTGAGCTTCCTGGCTGCTTCATTTCCTACTCAAGCCTCAGCAATGACAGGCACCCTCCCCAGCCTCGCTGCCTTGCAGTTTAGTCTCAGACTGCTGTGCTAGCAATGAGGAGGCTCTGTTGGTGTGGGACCCTCTGAGCCAGGCATGGATATAATCTCCTGTTGTGCCATTTGCTAAGACCCTTGGAAAAGTGCAGTATTAGGGAGGAGTGAGCAGGTGCTGTGTCATGGTTTCCCTTGGCTAGGAAAGGAATTCCCTTACCCCTTACTCTTCGTGGGTGAGGCGATGCCTTGCCCTGCTTCAGCTCTCACTCAGTGGTCTGCTCCACTGTCCCACACCTACTGTCCGACACGCCCCAGTGAGATGAACCCAGTACCTCAGTTGGAAATGCAGAAATCACCTGTCTTCTGTGTCGCCATGGACTTGCTTTATGAATCTGGGTGCTCCTGTATTGGGTGCATATATATTTAGGATAGTTAGCTCTTCTTGTTGAATTGATCCCTTTACCATTATGTAATGGCCTTCTTTGTCTCTTTTGATCTTTGTTGGTTTAAAGTCTGTTTTATCAGAGACTAGGATTGCAACCCTGCTTTTTTGTTTTCCATTTTCTTGGTAGATCTTCCTCCATCCCTTTATTTTGAGACTATGTGTGTCTCTGCATGTGAGATGGGTCTCCTGAATAAAGCAAACTGATGGGTCTCGAATCTTTATCCAATTTGCCAGCCTGTGTCTTTTAGTTGGAGCATTTAGCCCATTTACATTTAAGGTTAATATTGTTATGTGTGAACTTGATCCTGTCATTATGCTGTTAGCTGGTTATTTTGCTCATTAGTTGATGCAGTTTCTTCCTAGCATCAATGGTCTTTACATATTGGCATGTTTTTGCAGTGGCTGGTACCAGTTATTCCTTTCCATGTTTAGTGCTTCCTTCAGGAGCTCTTGTAGGGCAGGCCTGGTGATGACAAAATCTCTCAGCATTTGCTTGTCTGTAAAGGATTTTATTTCTCCTTCACTTACGAAACTTAGTTTGGCTGGATATGAAATTCTGGGTTGAAAATTCTTTTCTTTAAGAATGTTGAATATTGGCCCCACTCTCTTCTGGCTTGTAGAGTTTCTGCCGAGAGATCTGCTGTTAGTCTGATGGGCTTCCCTTTGTGGGTAACCGACCTTTCTCTCTGGCTGCCCTTAACATTTTTCCTTCATTTCAACTTTGGTGAATCTGACAATTATGTGTCTTAGAGTTGCTCTTCTCGAGGAGTACCTTTGTGGCATTCTCTGTATTTCCTGAATTTGAATGTTGGCCTGCCTTTCTAGGTTGGGGAAGTTCTCCTGGATAATATCCTGAAGTTTTTTCCAACTTGGTTCCATTCTCTCCGTCACTTTCATGTACACCAATGAGATGTAGATTTGGTCTTTTCACATAGTCCCATATTTCTTGGAGGCTTTGTTCATTTCTTTTTACTATTTTTTCTCTAGACTTCTCTTCTCACTTTATTTCATTCATTTGATCTTCAGTCACTGATACCCTTTCTTCCAGTTGATTGCATCAGTTACTGAAGCTTGTGCATTTGTCACATAGTTCTCGTGCCACGGTTTTTCAGCTCCATCAGGTAATTTAAGGACTTCTCTACATTGGTTATTCTAGTTAGCCATTCGACTATCTTTTTTTCAAGGTTTTTAGCTTCTTTGCGATGGGTTTGAACTTCCTCCTTTAGCTCAGAGAAGTTTGATTATCTGAAGCCTTCTTCTCTCACCTCATCAAAGTCATTCTCTTTCCAGCTTTGTTCCATTGCTGGTGAGGAGCTGCATTCCTTTGGAGGCAGGGAGGCACTCTGATTTTTAGAATTTTCAGCTTTTCTGCTGTTTTTCCCCCATGTTTGCAGTTTTATCTACCTTTGGTCTTTGATGATGGTGATGTACAGGTGGGGTTTTGGTATGGATGTCCTTTCTGTTTGTTAGTTTTCCTTCTAACAGTCAGGACCCTCAGCTGCAGGTCTGTTGGAGTTTGCTGGAGGTCCACTCCAGACCCTGCTTGACTGGGCATCAGCAGCAAAGGCTGCAGAAGAGTGAATATTGCTGAACAGCAGATGTTGTTACCTGATCATTCCTCTGGAAGGTTCGTCTCAGAGGGGTACCTGGCCATGTGAAGTGTCATTCTGCCCCTACTGTGGGGTGCCTCCCAGTTAGGCTGCTCGGGGGTCAGGGACCCACTTGAGGAGGCAGTCTGTCTGTTCTCAGATCTCAAACTCTGTGCTGGGAGAACCACTACTCTCTTCAAAGCTGTCATACAAGGACATTTAAGTCTGCAGAGGTTTCTGCTGCCTTTTGTTTGGCTATGCCCTGTCCCCAGAGGTGGAGTCTACAGAGGCAGGCAGGCCTCCTTGAGCTGTGGTGGGCTCCACCTAGCTTGAGCTTCCTGGCTGCTTCATTTCCCTACTCAAGCCTCAGCAATGACAGGCACCCCTCCCCCAGCCTCGCTGCTGCCTTGCAGTTAGGTCTCAGACTGCTGTGCTAGCAATGAGGGAGGCTCTGTTGGTGTGGGACCCTCTGAGCCAGGCATGGGATATAATCTCCTGTTGTGCCATTTGCTAAGACCCTTGGAAAAGTGCAGTATTAGGGAGGGAGTGAGCAGGTGCTGTGTGTCATGGTTTCCCTTGGCTAGGAAAGGGAATTCCCTTACCCCTTACTCTTCGTGGGTGAGGCGATGCCTTGCCCTGCTTCAGCTCTCACTCAGTGGTCTGCTCCCACTGTCCTACACCTACTGTCCGACACGCCCCAGTGAGATGAACCCAGTACCTCAGTTGGAAATGCAGAAATCACCTGTCTTCTGTGTCACTCATGCTGGAAGATATGGCTGGGAGCTGTTCCTATTCGGCCATCTTGGACCCACCCCTACCAGTTTTTTTTGTTTGTTTGTTTTTTGTTTTTGTTGTTTTTTCTGGTGGGATATTAACAAGTAATAAGGTCATGTGGTCCTCTGCTCTACCCTTCCCAAAATCCACAGTGAGCCCAGGTCTCCCAGGCCCTTTTTCTGGTCTAATGGAGGCATTTCAGGCACTGTGGTCACAGGAGGGAAGAGTTGGGGGAGAAAGGTCTCCTGCTTGCTTGATGTAGAGGCCTCCAGCAGGGAGGGACAGTCCCTGTCCTCTGACTCCCTGCATCCCCTCCCCACCACAGGCACACTCTCCTGCTGCTGCACCAGATTTGCTGGGTTCCTCTCCAGGGTGACCAACTTGGAGGTCCCCAACTGTGAGGGTCAGGGGCAAAGTCAGTGAGATTATCCTCCATCAACCATTTTGCAACCCAGCCACATTGACCTCAAACCCTGGTTAACTGCCCTTGATCAGCTGATGCAATACCCCCACTACCTCCAGTGAGCCCTGATTCTAGACTCACTCCCAGCTCCAACATTCACTGCTTTGCAAACTGGGCATGAAGCCAGGCCTCCCGGAGGCTGCTTTCTCATCAAGAAAGGGCAATGGAAACCACTCCTACCTCAGGGCCTCCTGAGGACTCAGTTGAATGTGACTATCACCATTGTTCTCACCATTATATTTATGAAGAGCCAGATGCAAGGACCCTCAAATTCCCTTTCTCCCTTGAGAAAGGACCTTGTAAGGCATGCACAACAGGCTCATTATTTGTACATTTTCTAGATGAGGAAACAGAGACCTGCTCAACCAGGTCTCCCAAGACACCACATCTTACTTCCTCCATGGCTGAGCCTGGAATGGAGATGCCCATAGAGTACAGAAGATGGAGCCCTGGTCAGTAGTGTTGCTGAGGTGTGTGGTGAAGGTAACTGGGACATGGTCTCCAGGTGGGAGAGGAGTTCATCTCTTCTGTGGGGACCTAGGCAAGTTACTGCCTGCTTTGGGTCTCTGTTTCCTGCCATGTTGAGGGGCAAGACAGAATTAGCAGCAGAGGCCTGGCTTCCTGGTGAATTGCTGGGCTAGTCTGGGGAAGAAAGGAAGCCCCACCTGCCACATCCAGCCCACAGCCTTGAAAGAGCTCCATGCCAGCAGGATGGACCAGCATGGGAGCCAGAGCCCTGCTAATTCTGCCACTCATCACCCTGCTCAACAGCCCAGCTGCCATCACCCCATTCCATTACCAGGGTCATCTGGCTACCAAAAAAATTACTGTTAAGCACGAGTATGAGGACACCCATGTCTGTGTTAGTGACTACCTTGGGGGATGTGTTCAAAACACAGGAGGCACAGTTGGAAGCTCTAGCTGCCATTGGTGCAGCTGGGAGGATGGAAATTGCACTGGCTGAAAGTGGAGAACTGCCTTGCTAAACGTGACTGGGAGGCTAAGGTCTGGAATCATCAGAAAGCAACTAGTGAAGACAGAGTTTATCCCAGAAGAGGTGTAGGATTACCTTCCCCATTTTAGAGCAATCCACTCATGCAGCAGAAAGCAAAAGCCCAACACATGGACCTGGGCAATAATGGACAGTCTTTGCGATAAACCTGAACTGTCTGAGAGTACACCTTAGTAGAACTATTAGACACAGCAAAAATATTTAAATAGTTGCTGAGAGAAAGGTTAGCCACATGGATGGTGTGACCAGGACTCTGATAGAAATGGCATCTCCCTAGCTGACAGTGAAGCTAAAACAATTAACAAATAACCACCCATCCTGCTTTGAGACAGTGTTTGCACAAAGCTGGAGCTGTTCAGGGCAATCACAGTGTTATGGACTCGATTATCATGACCATGAGCGAGTCCTGGCCAAATGAAGGAGACTTCTCAGGTCAGACCCTGGCATGGCCATCGCTGGAGGAAACATACATCAATTTAAGCAAGCTGGGTATGTGGCAAGCCATATATATCCCATAGTTTGAAGGATCAGATAAGGCTGTGTTTACCATGGTCATGAAAAATTAGTAGTTAACAAAATGTCCCTTGGGATTGGCATGGTGCCCTCATATACATCTTGAGTTCCCTCATGGGAAAAGATGTGTATGATGTGGGAGAACTGTAGGTAATCTTGGAGAAAGTGAAGAAAAGGAAGAAGTAAGGTCTGACTGGTTACCAAAGGAAAAGGAAAAGAAGGAAATGCCAAGTCTTTCAGGTATAAAGACTCATTTAGGGTTACCAGAAAAACTACTGTATAATCTAATCTCAGCTGGGGTAGACAAAGAAAAGGCCATGTTTGTGGGCCTTTGGAAGGAGTTGACTTCTGCTAGTGCCCTGCCTAGTGCCGCAGCAGAAGAGTAGAAAGAAGAGAAAACTTTGCAGAAAAGAACTCCAATCTCTGTATTCAATGAGTGGCGTTCTTCCCAGCCTAGAGAATAGGGTTAAGGCCAAGGTTGCCTTCATGTATGAGCAATTGCAGGTGACCAGAGCCCCATGTGGAGTTCATAATTCATTTAAGTCCAGAAAACAAGCAGGGGACCTTAGCAGTGGTGGGCACAGATGTCAAATGCACCTTAATTCATGGAAATGCAGAAAGACATCCTGGTAAGTGGGCAGCTACAGACGGCTATGGGGGATGAACAATCTGAGTTAAACACACTTCTTTCCTCCTTGGTTCTGGGTAGAACCTCCTGCTTGCTTTACTGTATCTCATCTAGTCCAGAAAACATCTTGGGTACAAACATCCTCTTAGGGCACACTTTACAAATATCTATTGTAGAATTATGCCTATGGATTTGGGTAGTAAAAGCTATGTTAAGAGGGAAAGTAAAATGAAAATCTGTACACCTTTCTTCCCCACAGTGTGCTATATTATTTGGCCAGCCCAGAGTCCCTTCAACAGTAGCAGTGTCTTTGGATGTGACCATAAGTCCAGAGGGGAACACTTGGGCTCTCTGGTAAGTCCAGAATAAAAAAAAAAAAAAAAAACAGTTCCCCTAGGATGTTTGTGGATGAGTGATGAAATCCACTGTTTTGATTGAACAGGTATACAAGGCTTGCAGCAAATGGGTTCCATTTGCTGGTTTGCGAAAGGGCAAACCAGACAGCCACCATCAAGGGCTTGAAGCAACTCAGTGTCATATATGGATATCCTCAACACATCGATAGTGACTGAGGCACACATTTCACTGAACATGATGTCCAAGTTTGGGTACATGAAAAGGATATAGACGGGGGAATCCATTTACTATGTAATCCTCAAGCGGCAGGTTTGATTGAAGGGAAAAATAGCACTAGACATAACTGTGAGCACTCTTAAAATCTAATATTTTGCATGGCTGGGTAAAGGTTTTGCTTCCAACCATTAAATACGTTAATTCAGTTTAAACAAATATAGGGTTGGCACTATACCAGTGATTCAGGATCCCCATAAAGGAGGGTCTATTAACCATCATTGGAAGGAAAATCCAACTAGATTCATTTCTACTGTAGCTGATAAAAGGCCAATGGCATTAGGACTCCCTATAGGGTATTTCCTATCCAACCAGAGAGAGAGAACTTCCCCAGCCAGCTAAAGTGGTCTCTGTTGATCCTGTTGGAGTCTATGCAAAAATGCTCCAAATACCAATACACTGGAACACAACTTCTTTTAAAGAACACTTTGTTCAGTGGTTTAACGTGGTCTTTTGCTGTCCCTGTAACTTTACAGATAATACTGGCACATTTACCCCTTAGGCCCCATATTTGGTGCGCATTCCCAGCCCATAATCCTTTGACTGCCTATGTCCTAACTAACAAGGACAAAGTCACTGCAGTCATTCTGCTTGATGGGAAAGAACTGCCCTTTCAACTACGGCTAAACACTTGTATTTCCACCCATAGTCTTCTGTTCCTGCTGCTGCTGTGCTGTATTTTCTCTACAATGGGCTCAACATTATGCTGACAGTTCATAAAAGGATGCCTACTGGCATCATGGTTATTTTATTCCTGCACCTCTGGTATGCCTTGCTATGTATCACCTATGCAGAAAAATGACTTGCAGAATTTACAGATATTCATGAAGGCTCTTCAACAGTGGAATACACCTTTAGAAGACATGACAAGAAGTGATGTAATTAGCCTATTAACAAGACACTTAACAGTTATGGACATGGAAAGCCCTTTTCAATAAGTGCCACACAAAAGCATGTAGTAACCAGAGCTACGCCACAACCAAAGGACTCTAAGGAATAAGTCTTATTACAAGACATTGACATTCTCACTGTAAAGGAGGTCTTTTTAAAATTTGGGACGGTTTCATTTGGCTGACACCAGCTATAGGGCATTTAAGTCAATTAGTGCCCCTATGTTGTGAGCAATGAAACCATGCCTCATGGCTCAATTATACCCATAGTAAGGGCTGGATGTCCCAGGAACAATGCCAACACATTGTAATACTGCAAGCCATGGACTGGGTTACTCAGACTCAAGAGTAACTGGGTTACTCTTGACAACCTGGAATAAATTGGCAGCTCCAAATGGTACTGAATGGTTATGTGGATTTAATCTCTGGCCTTGGTCACCATTGGGATGGCTAGGACACTACATGTTAAGTTTCCTATTGGTCCAAGAATGATGGAAAAAGCCAACTGATAAACCTGTTAATTTCCCATATGTGACTAGTAGGTAGTTAAGGGCTTTCTTTTATTGGTATGATTATTTAGCTTCAATCTCTGTGCCATTTGTGGGCATTGAAAACACACTAACTGCACTCAGCTTGTTCTCAATGACAGCCTCCAAAGTATTTTTTAATGAACTCTGAGATGACCCCCATACTGAAGTCTATTCTACAAAATTACATGGTATTCGATGTATTAACTGCTGCATAAGAAAAAGCTTTTGCCATGATTAAGATGGAATGTTGTGTATTTATTCCTGATAATTCTAGCAGTATAACTCTAGCCCTACAAGACACGCATAAACAAATAACCACAATGTCTGACTCTAAACTTTCTCCCAATGGCTCTCTTCCTGGTTTGGATCCTGAGGAACATGGTGGTAGAAAGTGTTATTAATTCCGTGTTTGATACATGTCATAGGTGTCATTGCCTGTTGTTGTCTGTATTGTGACTGCGGTATCTGCTTATAAGCAAAAAACACATTGATAAAACATGTCACCTACAGTCTCTCCACAAAAACTAAGGGACTATCACAGAAGAGCAGAATGCATGAGATAGTAACAGGTGGATAAGATGGGTGGAGTGTAAAGACTAAAGTAACTCCATTCTGAATTATAATTTGCCATTTGACTTTGATTAGCCCCCCAGTTCCAGGAATGCCTTTAGGATTTCCACTTCATCTACTGCTCTTTATATAAGACCACATACTTGCCATACATCCTGCCCCTAGGTCAACAAAAACCTTGATGTTACTGCACAAATTACAGGATATGACACACATAGATAGCAATCTCATCATTTCCTGGAAGGTCCACTTTGATTGTCCTGCAAATTGGTCATATGTCCTTTTCTATAGTGTATAAGCCCTGGGTCTGGAGGGTTACAGTGCAGAGATCTACTTGTACTGCAGCTGCCAAAGATCATGCTTCATTTTCTGTGTTCCCCCAATAAATCACCCTCTACTGACAAACTGGATTTGTGTGCCTTAGTGGTATTTTAGTGAATTCTTTTTATATTTTTTAACAGAAAATTATGTCATTTACAATAAATACAGGTCTACTTTTATATTTTACAATCTGGAATATTAAAGTGAAAATTATTGTCTTCTCTGCAAACTTTCAGGTAAAAAAATCACTAGTTTGTTACCATTAAGTATGATGTTAGCTATAGATTTAAAAACTAGATACCTTTTAGTAGGTCTCAAAATTTCCTTCTATTAGTAGTTTGCTAGGGGTTTTCTCAGGAATGGATATTTGATTTTTGAAATTTTCTCTGTGCCTATTTAAATTATCACTTTTTGTTCTTTACTAGTATTGAGCATTATCTTGATTAAATTTTAGATATTAAGTCACAATTGCATTTATGAAACAATATCATATGGTCTTCTTGTATATGCATATTTTATGTGACTAGATTTGGTTTGCTAATATTTTCTGAGCATGTATGCATATACATAAATATGCCACATTGGTCCATAGACCTTCTCTGTCACATATTTGGGTCTGCCCTTAGTATCACAGAAATAGTGGCCTCCTAGAATAAATTGGAAAATGTTCCCTCTTTTTCAATTTTTGAAAATATTTTGGGTGAAGAATTAGTATTAATTATTTGTTGAATATAGGAAGAATTTTCTGTATAGGTTATTTTGCCCTGGAATTTTTCTTTGCGAAAATATTTTTAATTAATAATTTTGCTTTACTTGTTATATAACAATTCATAATATATAAACATATATTCATCTATTTTATTTAGTGGTTTTGTAATTTGTACATTTCAAGATATTAATTTCTAATTTATAGTATTCTATATGTAAAAAATTTTTCTAGGCTGTTAACATAGAAAAATCAGAAACATAGAAAAATCAGAAATAATATAGAGTAAGCCTTCAGTCCTATTAATGAATGACTCAAAGTCTCTTTATTGTAGGATGGGTAATTAAAATATAATTTTATCCTTACTGTTTATATTTATCTTGTGATGCAAATAAGGTATTGAATTTTTAAAATTAGTGAAACTGCCATTTAGCTTGGGCTTTTATCAAGAGGGCAGACTGTAGACCTTTTCATTTTCATTGATATTTAAATAACAAACATAATTAGTAATTAGGACAAATAGAAAATAATATTCTATTTGAAGGATGGTATAAAGATGATAATTTGATGAATCATATCAATTAGTACTTGGTTAGTGCATACAATATGCTAGATAAGATTCTAAGCCATTACACACACACACACACACACACGCACACACACATATATATAGAGACAGACATCATACATAAGAGTTTAAAATGAGGAACCCAGGGATTCTTGAGCAGTGACAAATTGACATATTTTCAATATTAATTGGTAACTTTAAAACTATAATTAAAATCTACTGTTTTGGCTTATAACAACTAAATGCACATAAAGGTATTAAATAACTTTATTAGAAAACTTGACTAACTCTGCCTGGAAATAAATGTGCAGCACAACTGAAAAGTAACCAAAGGACACACTATTATAAAATACCACACAAAAGTATTTTAAAAGAAAAAAATATATTAGGACTAAAAGATGCCATTAAATTTGTTACCACAGAAATACAACAGAGCACACTTTTAGGCATTGTGATATGTTAACAGAATATTAATTTATGTGTAAACACAGTCCTGTGTGCTCAAAAACTAATTAATTCAGTAATGTTGCAGGATACTATATCAATGTACAAAACAATAAATTACATTTCTATATACTTACAACAAAATATATGGGAAAAATTAAGAAAATGCCATTTGCCATAACATCAAAAATAATACTTATAAATACAACTAAGATGGTAAAATATTTGTACAATAAAAACTCTAAAATAGTGGTAAAGGCAATTATAGAAGAGACCAAAAAGAACTTAGTGTTCATGGATTGGATAAATTAATATTAAAATATTCATACTACTAAAAGTGATAAAAGATTTAAAGCAATCTCACTGGGTGTGGTGGCTCACACCTGTAATCCCAGCACTTTGGGAGGCTGAGGCGGGTGGACTGCTTGAGGTCAGGAGTTCATGACCAGTCTGGCCAACATGGTGAAACCCCATCTCTACTAAAAATACAAAAAGTTAACCAGGCATGGTGGTGTGCACCTGTAATCCCAGCTACTCAGGAGACTGAGGCAGGGAATTGCTTGAACCAGGAAGGTGGAGGTTGCAGTGAGCCAAGATCACCTCACTGCACTCCAGCCCAGGCCCTGGGCAACAGAGTGAGACTCCATCTCAAAAAAAAAAAAAAAAAAAAAATTAAAGCAATCTCTATCAAAATTAAAATATCATTTTCCAGAAAAATAAAAAATTTCTAAAGTTTGTGTGGAATTAGAAAAGACCCAAAATAACCAAAGAATTTTGAGCAGGAACAAAGCTGAAGGCATCAAACTTCTTAATTTCAAATGATACAACAAAGCTATAGTCATCAAAACAGCATGATATGGGCATTAACCCAGACACATAGACCAATGAAACTGAATAGAGAGCTCAGAAATATCCATCTGAATACAGTCAACTAATTTTCAACAAAGACATACAAATACACAGTGAAGAAAGAATAAACTGTTTAATAAATGGTGATGGGAAAATTGGATATACTCATGCAAAAAAAATTTAACCCATCTTTTACAGAATATGCAAAAATTAACTTACAAGGAATTAAAGACTTAAATATTGGACCTGAAACCATAAAACTTTTGGAAGACAACATTGGGGAAAATTATTTGTCATTGTTTGTGGCAATAATTATTTTTTGTATTTGACACTAAAAGCCCAGGGAGAAAAAAATGAGACTACATCAAACTAAAAAGTGTCTACTGCAGAGCAAAAGACAGTCAATCAATTTAAAAGGCAATCCACAGAATCAGAAAAATACTTGTAAGCCAAATATCAGATAAAGGTTAGTATTCAAAATCTGTAAGAAATTCATAAAATGTAACCCCCTCAAAATAAAAATAACAATAAAAATAACACATTATTTTAAAAGTAGCTAAATAATCTAAATAGATCCTTTTTCAAAGAAGCCATTAATAATCATCAGAAAATGCAAATCAAAACCAAAATGAGATAGCACCTCAAACACATGTTAGGGTAATGTTTATTAAAAATTCAAAACAAAACAAATTTTATCAATGGTGAAGAGAAAAGGGACCTTGTACACTGTCACTGGGAATGTAAATTGGTAAAGCCATTAAGGAAAACAGCATGAAGATTCATCAAAACATTAAAAATAAAACTATCATATGATTCAGGAATCCTACCTCTGGTTAAATATCCAAAGAACAGAAAATCACATATTGAAGAGATATCTTCACTCCTATGTTTCCTGAAGCATTATTCACAATAGACAAGATATGAAAACAACATAAATGTCCATCAACACATAAATGGATAAAGAAAATGTCATAAAGCTAGGCATGTGGCTCATGCCTACAATCCCATATTTTGGGAGGCTAAGGCAGGAGGATTGCTTGAGGCCAGGAGTTCAAGACCAGCCTGGGTAACATAGCAAGACCGTGTTCCTACAAATTAGCTTGGCATGGTGGTGCACCCTGTAGTTCTAACTACTTTTGAGGCTGAGGTGGGAGAATGATTTGAACCCAAGAGTTTGAGGTTTCAGTGAGCTATGATAATGCCATTGTACTCCAGCTCGGGAACAAAGATGGACAACTGTCTCCAATAATAACAAAAGATAAATTAATATAAATATGTGCATACAGCATGGAGGCTATATTAATAATAATGTATAAGTAAATTATATTAATGAAATAGATCTCAAATGTTCTCACCATACACCAAAAAAATCCTAGTGAGTATGAGAAGTAATTGACATGCCATTGAGCTTGATTTTGGTAATTTTACAATGTGTGTGTGTGTTTGTGTGTCTGCGTGCATGTGTGTATATCTCAAAACATCATATTGTGCACCTAAATATATAAAATTTTTGTCAATAATATGCCAATAGAGGTGGGAAAGTATCAAGTATCTAGCCACATATAAATTTCATTTAAAACCCTTTAAAATAAATTCTAGATTACATTTAAAATCCAAATTGACATAATTTTTTTTTAGTCAGGGAGGTTAAAATGAGCAAGCATGGCTTAAAAACTAGAATTGAATATTTAGCTAAAGTATCATTCATAAACAGAGTAAGTAAAATATTTTCAAAAGTAAAAACATTGAGAGATTTGATTACCTACCTAAAGAAGATTTTTTAAGAGTATACTTCAAAAAGAGAGAAACATTTTCTTGTACAAAGTTAACATAAAATAAAAGTGTAAAAGACTTGATATTGAAATGTCAATCTATGATGGACATTGAACTGAAGAAACTACATAGTCCTTAGATGCCTCAGTTTCAGAAGCATAAAAATATAATAAAAGTGTAATTCCATGCATTTTGTTTAAACTCAATAAGCTAAATTTGGGGCGACTTGAACAATTCAACTATAGAATGAGTCTACTTTTTAGAAATATTTTTCATCACCAACACATTAAAAATTTATAGCACGTTAATCCCATTTTCTGGAGAATATTAACCATTCTTTTATCAGAGCTGATTTGTACCAGTGGAACAAGAGTGACATAGACATTGCCTACAAGGTTCTGGATGCTCAGGATGACTGGGTTATACATCCATAACAGGGCTGAAGAGGATGAGATGATAAAGTTCAGCCAGTACATGACCACAGAGCAACTCACCAGCAGCAGGATGATCTGGGTAACCCTTTTCTCTGGTGAGGATCTTGGGGAGTGGCTGGTACAGTGAAGATGCTGGGATCACCTCTGATGCTTGGACAAAAAGATCACCATGTATGCACTTGAGAGCAGCATAATCCTACAAGGAAGACATCCCTGGATAATGTCAGAATAAAAAACACTCCTCACATGATGGGCTTCATGGGAGAAGGTGAGTAGTATTTGCTGACCTTAAGTAGATTGGTCTGGGTCACAATGGAAGAAGCCACAGTGAAGAATATTATGTTGCTACTGAAAGACAAATTGAGGGAACAAAACAAAGAAAAAGAAAAGAAAAAAGAGGACACTGACAATGTTATTTGTAAATTTATGTTTAAAGCTTGCCAACCAGAAGTTGCTGAGGCTGATCGTGCTGGCCTGGTGTATACTCAGGAGACAGGTGGTACAGATGGTACAGGTGGTACAGATATATAGGCCCCTCGTCACTTTGTTTATGTAGATCAAGGACTTGCATTTGAAGTTATTCCCAAAATGCAGTGATTCAAACATATCTGGATGCAAAACATCCACTACAGTGAGGATCATCACCACCTGAATGCAGGCCAAGTGACAGCTGATCAAGTCATGTGGCTTAGGTTTGTGATCCTGAAGGAGTGTGAAGATGTGGAAGAAAAGCAAAAAGGTGTTGGCTGAAAGTCCAATGGCAGATTCAGGAAAAAAAAAAAAAAAATTTTTAAGCATAACTGAAGTGAAAAGTGTGTTCATATTAATGACAAAAATAAACATATTTCATATATCTGGGAACAAAACAATGGATCTCACATTATCAATGTTTATTCCTTAGTGTCCAAAATGATCACATCATTATTTTAATTTTACCCACTTCTTCTTGGTTAACTCTATCTCATATAAATTCTGCATAATCCAATCTCTGTACTGTTTTCTACACCAAATAACTTATATATGTAAAACATCAACACATTCATAATTATGCCTGTGTAGATGCACAATTTCTAAACTTCTATTATACCTATGCCTCTCTTTTTAGAAATCATATCCTTGTTGTTTAATATTTCTGCATTCTATATTAAGCATCTAGAATGGTAAGGAACATATAAAATTGCTCAATGGTATTTGCTCAGTTAAATTAAATAAAAATTTATTCTAATAGGAAAGAATCACCAATAAACAAATGCTAATATCCAGTTGACTGTTTCTCACATCCCATCACTTTGATACATCTCATTTCTTCATCACTCTCTGTGATTTTGGACTCAGTAATTCTACCCAATGCACTATAATAATTAATGATAATATCCTTATTTTCAATCAGCTGATTCTCAATCTTGATTTCATCTGAAACCTTATATTTCCTTTGCCATGAACTGTGAAATATTCTCAGTATCTGAGAATTAAAATGAACATACTTAAGGGGCTTTATTGCCCCTTAAAGATTATATTGTGTTTACCAATAATCTAAATCTTCTACCTAAAAATGATGCTGATTTTCTCCAAGTTTATTTTTCATCCCAGAAATATTTTATGAGACTCTCTTCCTCTCAGTACAGGAGTGCCACCTGTCAATTATCAAGAAAAAAATTGCCACTTTAGTCACTGCTTGACAACCATGAACTTGCACCTAAATAATCACATGTTGATTCTTTTCCTGAGACATCACTTACTGCAGGGATACTCTCAAATGCCTAGAAAAATACTGTCTCCAATAGTAAAGGTAATTCCCCTAAAGTTTTCTCAGAATATCTCCAATACCAGAATATCTTGTAAAGTTTCACAGAATAATGATGCAGTTACTGTCTCATGTTATTTAGCTTGGGTTCGGGCATCATTATTTCATCAGTTGAATTTAATCCAGAACTAAGAACAGTTTAGCTTCATGACATGGAGAAATAGAAAACCACCACCTTCACTCAGATTCTTACAAGATGAAGATGTGTGTCTATCTCTATATTCAAGGACACTTATTACTGTACTGTCCCATAAATATAAATATGTAAGGCAAAGCAGAAATGTTGACAAGTTAGCATTCTTGGCTAATAATCAGGCTAGGCTGATTGATGACTGAGGTAGAAAATTGCCTTAAAGCCACCTGATACATATATAAAATAAGACATACATTGTATAGTTAATTAAATAATTGTTACTTTTTTAAAGACTTAATCTAGTAAGAAAACACGTTTATTTTAGCTGCAAGAACCAAACGACAGAGAGCTCCTACCAGCATACAGTGGCACCCTTGGCACAGTTTGGTTCTACTAGCAATTTGGAACCAGAAATAGTAGGATCACATTAAATGAATGACTTAATGTTCTCTAAATATTAGGATTACACTCCATTACCAGTAACAGAATAGTTGGGCATGGATTAATAATATGTGTACAATGATTTATTAACTATATTTATGTAATTTTATTGGTATACTCCATGTTATAAACCATACATCAAAAAGAGATGATGTAAATAGATAAAATAACATTGATAATGTTAGTATTTTCTTCTCTCACTACCAATAGATATTGAGCTCACCCTCTCTAATTCATGCCCTTCCCTCTGTTAGTGGCCATCACATACTGAAAAGGACTTGACTTTCTGAATTATCAAATGGTATATTTCTCCATGAGAACCTGAAGGGCATTGCTACTGAGCCTGGACAGGAAAGAACCATGGTCCCCATTGAACAGGTGATCAAATAATTACTTTTAATAATAAATTATTTTTATTGTATATTTAAAAACTATATCTCAATTGACACAACTGAACTGATTGTTGTCTTCAATATATCAAAAGTGTTTAATTTTTATGCAAATTTTAAACTCTGCATCGTTAATTTCTTCTAATGATTCTGGTAAATTTATTATGAAAAAATCATGGAATTTGCAATAACAGGATGACAAACTGGGAGAAATAAAATAAAGAAAAATTCATAGAAGTTACTTACACTTTGGTCAGAGTACAAAAAATAATTGAGTTTTATTTGATACACTAAAAAAATAAAATCTGAACACATTTTAGCTCTCAATATGAGAAGTGACAACTAGATAATACTAGGGCTAAGGGTAAAGCTATTCTCAGAAAACACACAATGCAAATTAAGTTCACTCTCATTTTACTGACTTTAATTTTAGGCTGTTCTCAATATCATAAGTCTCAAAGTGTAGACATAATCATGGATAATGATAGGAAAATAACACCATTAAATGTACTAGGCAAAAAAAGACTGATCATAACATACGTGGGGTTAGATCAGACATCTGAAGAAAAGATAAGGCATATAATGAAAATAAGAACCCAAGAACTATTTGTATAGAATGAATATGTTCCATTGAGGGAAAAAAGTAGTTTGGTAAAATTTATTTTTTTACCTTCATCACAAAATTTAACTTTTAAAGTGGTTTTATTTTATAAATAATATTTGAATAGTGAGTGATCTTTTCACTTTGCCTCCTGTAGATTTAAGAATAAAATCTATTTTTAAAAACTGTTTTGTTATATTAATCAAAAGTGTCATTTTAAACATATATTTTTTCCATATTAATTGAGGAACCTTGTGAAACCTATGATGGGTCATAATAACAAAAGTAATTATGAGCATTTTGGGTGTCAACTTGAGGGGTTGATTGACAAATGGCAGTAAGTGGCAACCTCAAAAAGTCAGATGACAAATTTAGAAAATAAAACTCATTTTTCACTAAAATTAATTTCATAAACATATCTTTTTAAAATACACAAATGCCAGAAGAATAACTAGATAAGCATCAAATGTTACTGATTTACTGCAGTGCATCAACAATTCTCTAGAAATTAAACTTAGTGTGGGGTGCAGCTGAAAGTACAACTCTTGCTGACAAGCATATTGTTAATTCTGAGACATTTAATTCTCAGCTGCCCTGGGGGAAAGCATAGGCAGGAAAGTGTCACTGCTGAATTAGGAGGCAGAAAAATAGCTGGAGAGACTTGATCACAAATTGTGTGCTACCAATTTTGAAAACTCTAATAATACTACAGGAAAATTTTTAGTTTCTATTTTGTTTACTTTTTCTGACCATCCCAACCAAGAAGAGGTCAATTAGTAGACACCCGTCTTTACTAAAGGCTTGAAAGTTTTAATTTTACCCATTATGTCCATATATATTACAGTAAAGAGATTACAAGTCATAGCTATTAACTGTGTCAAATATTAAATTTGGAGGGATATTTCCAAGTGGGAAATTGAAATGTGAAGGAATGCATTCTTTTCTGTGTACACTAATTAAAAGCAATTGAACTTCTTTCTGATATTATCCTCCCTCAGTGCATAAAATGCAGACAGAACATTTGAAATGCTTTAATTAATTTATTTAATATTCACAGACATAATGATTTTGTGCTTTTAACTTTTCTGGAGAATTCTATGTCTTCATTGATCACAAATTTTTGACCTGAGTTTAGGCTGCTGGCCTAAAAACAGGCACACTTGCCCCACTGCTGTCACTGCCAGGGCCCAAAAACTGGTTCTCTGGTGTCCAAGTCCCCAGGTAAACTTCAGCACAACTTCAACTAGTATCTGCACCTAAGCCACTGAGGAAATCACAGAAACCACTGACCCTATGTACTGCCAAAGAAGTCATAAAAAGATCACACTACCACAAGCACACAAAATCAAAACCAGAGTAATTTCTTCAGTCAACAACATATATATCCTTAGGAAAACATATTTTTCTACAAATGCAATTTTAAAAATTGGAACACAAGATATGTACATATCAATAGAATGACACAGGAAACATAAAAAAGCAGGGAAATATGACACCACCAAAGGACCACAATTGTCCACTGATATAGTTTGGATTTCATATTGAAATGTAATTCCCAAGGTTGGAAGTGGGGACAAGGATTTCTCATGAATAATTTAGCACCATCCCTCTTGGTACTGTCCTCATAATAGTGAGTGAGTTCTCATGAGTTCTGTTCATTTAAAAGTGTGTAACACCTCCCCTTTGTTCTATTGCTCCTGCTTTCACCATGTGATGTGTGTGCTCCCCCTTGGCCTTCTGCCATGATTGGAAGCTTCCTGAGGCTCCTCCAGAAGCAGGTGTCACTATTCTTCTTGTAATGTCTGCAAAACTGTGAGCCAATTAAACTTCTTTTCCTTATAAATTACCCAGTTTCAGATATTTCTTTATAGCAATGCAAGAACATGCTAATACATTCAGCAACAGACCCTAATATAAAAGAATTGCTCAGAATGCCACATAGGAATACAAAATATTGATTTGAAAGAAGCTCAATGAGATACAAGACTGTAGGGAAAAGAAAAAAGATCAGAGTGTTACTGTGTCTATGAAGAAAGGGAAGACATAAAAAATTCCACTTTGACCTGTACCTTGAAAAATTGCTTTGCTTAAATGCTGTTAATTTGTAACTTTGCCCCAGCCACTTTGCCCCAACCTTGTGCTCACAGAAACATGTGTTGTATGGAATCAAGGTTTAAGGGATCTAGGGCTGTGCAGGACATGCCTTGTTAACAAAATATTTACAAGCAGTATGCTTGGTAAAAGTCATCACCATTCTCTAGTCTCAATAAACCAGGGGCACAATGCACTGTGAAAAGCCACAGGGACCTCTGCCTTGGAAAGCCAGGTATTGTCCAAGGTTTCTCCCTATGTGATAGTCTGAAATATGGCCTCATGGAATGAGAAAGACCTGACCATCCCCCAGCGCGACACCCGTAAAGGGTCTGTGCTGAGGTGGATTAGTAAAAGAGGAAAGCCTCTTGCAGTTGAGATAGAGGAGGGCCACTGTCTCCTGCCTGCCCCTGGGAACTGAATGTCTCAGTATAAAACCCGATTGTACATTTGTTCAATTCTGAGATAGGAGAAAAACTGCCCTATGGCAGGAGGCGAGACATGTTGGCAGCAATGCTGCTTTGTTATTCTTTACTCCACTGAGATGTTTGGGTGGAGAGAAACATAAATCTGGCCTATGTGCACATCCAGGCATAGTACCTCCCCTTGAACTTAATTATGACATAGATTCTTTTGCTCACATGTTTTCTTGCTGACCTTCTCCCTATTATCACCCTGCTCTCCTACCGCATTCCTCTTGCTGAGATAATGAAAATAATAATCAATAAAAACTGAGGGAACTCAGAGACCGGTGCCAGTGCAGGTCCTTGGTATGCTGAGTATCGGTCTCCTGGGCCCACTGTTGTTTCTCTATACTTTGTCTCTGTGTCTTATTTCTTTTCTCAGTCTCTTGTCCCACCTGACAAAATATACCCACAGGTATAGAGGGGCAGGCCACCCTTCACAGAGAAATCTAGAAACAAATACAAAGAAATCAGAAAATCAATTCAGGATAAGAACTGAGAAATTTACCAGAGAGATCAATATTTTAAAGAAAAAGCAAGCAGAAAATCTGGAACTAAAAAAGTCATTGAAAGAAATACAAAATACAGTGAAATCATTAATAATAAAATAATCAGAATAACAAATCTCAGAAATTGAAGACAGGTCTTTTGGAATTATCCAATCAGACAAAAAAAAAAAAAGAATAAGAATGAACATCTTCAAGATGTCTGGGACTACACAGAGTGATGGAACTTATGAATTATCGGTATTCCTGAGATCACCCTCTATTAGTCCATTTTTGCACTGCTATAAAGAAATGCCTGAGACTGGATAATTTATAAAGAGAAGAGGTTTAATTGACTCACAGTTCTGCAGGATATACAGAAAGCACAGTGGCTTCTGCTTCTAAGGAGGCTTTAGAAAGCCTCCAATCATAGCAGAAGGCAAAGGGGGAGTGAGGCACATCACATGGCTGGAGTAGGAGAAAGAGGCAAGGAAGATGCACACTACACAGTTTCAATCAACCACATCTCACAATAACTCACTCACTATTACAAGAACAGCACCAAGGAAATGATACTAAGCCATTTACGAGAAACTGCCTCAGTGATCCAATCATTTTCCAGTAGGCCTCACCTCCAACATTGGGGCCCCACGTTCAACATAAAATTTGAGTGGGGACACAGATCCAAACCATATCACCTTCAGATGTAGATAGACCAAAACTTTAGAAAATATATATAATGAAATAATCAATGAAAACTTCCCAAGTTTATCAAGAGAGTCAGACATCCCGATACAGGAGGCCCAGTGATCCCCAGGAAAATACGTTGCACAAAGGACTTAACCATGGCATATTATATTCAGAAGGTCTGAAGTAAAAGTGAAAGTATTTTAAAATTAGCAAGAGTAAAGTATCTAGTCACCTATAAAGGAAACTGCATCAAACTAACAGCAGACTTTCCAACAGAAACCTTGCAGGCCAGAAGTGAACGAGATGGTACCTTCACAAAGCGCTTCAAGAAAAACACTGTCAGCCAGAAGTTTGTATCCTTTTGATAAGCTTCATAAATGAAGGAAAATTAAAGTTTTCCCTAGACAAGCAAATGCTAAGAGACTTTGTCACCACTAATCTAGTCCTACAGGAAATGCTCAAAAGGGTCTTAAACACGGAAACAAAAGGTTGATATTCACAAAAATACACAAAAGATATAAAATTCACAGCTTGTATAAAACAATCACACAAGGAGCAAGGGAAAAATATAAAACGGCAACATGACAGAATTTCATCAAACCACAAAGACAGAGAAAAAATAAAGAAAAAAAGAAGTTGGGTATTGATGGAACGTATCTCAAAATAATAAGAGCTATTTATGACAAACTCACAGCCAATATCATACTGAATGGGCAAAAACTGGAAGCATTCCCTTTGAAATCTGGCACAAGACAGGGATGCCCTCTCTCACCACTCCTATTCAACATAGTGTTGGAAGTTCTGGCTAGGGCAATCAGGCAAGAGAAAGAAATCAAGGGTATTCGGTTAGGAAAAGAAGAAGTCAAATTGTCCGTGTTTGCAGATGACATGATTGTATATTTAGAAAACCCCACCATCTCAGCCCAAAATCTCCTTAAGCTGATAAGCAACTTCAGCAAAGTCTCAGGATACAAAACTAATGTGCAAAACCCACAAGCATTCTTATACACCAGTAACAGACAAACAGAGAGCCAAATCATGAATGAACTTCCACTGACAATTGCTTCAAAGATAATAAAATACCTAGGAATCTAACTTACAAGGGATGTAAAAGAACTCTTCAAGGAGAACTACAAACCACTGCTCAATGAAATAAAAGAGGACACAAACAAATGGAAGAACATACCATGCTCATGGATAGGAAGAATCAATAGAAAATGGCCATACTGCCCAAGGTAATTTATAGATTCAATGCCATCCCCATTAAGCTCCAATGACTTTCTTCACAGAATTGGAAAAAACTGCTTTAAAGTTCATAAAATTAGCGAGAGTAAAGTATCTAGTCACCTATAAAGGAAACTGCATCAAACTAACAGCAGACTTTCCAACAGAAACCTTGCAGGCCAGAAGTGAACGAGATGGTATCTTCACAAAGTGCTTAAAGAAAAACACTGTCAGCCAGAAGTTTGTATCCTTTTGATAAGCTTCATAAATGAAGGAGAATTAAAGTTTTCTCTAGACAAGCAAATGCTAAGAGACTTTGTCACCACTAATCTAGTCCTACAGGAAATGCTCAAAAGGGTCTTAAACACGGAAAAAAAGGTTGATATTCACAAAAATATACAAAAGATGTAAAATTCACAGTTTGTATAAAACAACTGTGCAAGGAGCAAGGAAAAATATAAAATGGCAACATGACAGAATTTCATCAAACCACAAAGACAGAAAAAATAAAGAAAAAAGAAGTCATAAAATAACTTGAAAACAATATAACAGGAATAAAATCTCATATATCAATGTTAACCTTGAATATAAATAGAATAAATGCTCTACTTAAAAGATAAAGATTGGTGGAATGAATTTTTAAAAACCATAACATAGCTATATGCTGCCTGTAAGATACTCATCTTACCCATAAAGACCCATATAAACTAAAAATAAAGAGGTGGATAAAGATATTCCACACAAATGAAAATCAACAGTAAGCAAGACTAGCTATACTTAGATAAACACTGTATAACAAAAATCGTTTTAAAAAAGACAAAAAGGTCATTATATAATGATAAAGAGATCAACTTAGCAAGAGGATATAACAATCCCAAATACATATACATCCAACATCAAGCACCCAAACTCAGAAATACGATATTCCTAGACCTGAAAAAAAGAGATACACAGCACACAATAATAGTGGGGGAATTCAACATCCTGTTCACAGCACCAGACAGATCATCAAGACAAAAATTAACAAACATTGGTCTTAAATTAGACTTGAGACCAAATGGACATAACAGACATTTACAAAGCATTCTACCCAATATATATTCTTTCCATCAGCACATGGAACATTCTCTAAGACTGACTACAAGTTAGGTCATAAAACAAGTCTTAAATTTTTAAAAATCAAAATCATATCGAGTATCTTCTCAGGCTACAGTGGAGAAAAGCTAGAAATCAACAGCAAGAGGAACTTTGGAAACTATATAAATACATGGAAATTAAATAGCATGCTCCTGAACATTCACTAGGTCAATAAAGAAATTAAGATGGAAATTAAATAGCATGCTCCTGAACAGTCACTAGGTCAATAAAGAAATTAAGATGGAAATTAAATAGCATGCTCCTGAACAGTCACTAGGTCAATAAAGAAATTAAGATGGAAATTAAATAGCATGCTCCTGAACAGTCACTAGGTCAATAAAGAAATTAAGATGGAAATTAAATAGCATGCTCCTGAACAGTCACTAGGTCAATAAAGAAATTAAGATGGAAATTAAATAGCATGCTCCTGAACAGTCACTAGGTCAATAAAGAAATTAAGATGGAAATTAAATAGCATGCTCCTGAACAGTCACTAGGTCAATAAAGAAATTAAGATGGAAATTAAATAGCATGCTCCTGAACAGTCACTAGGTCAATAAAGAAATTAAGATGGAAATTAAATAGCATGCTCCTGAACAGTCACTAGGTCAATAAAGAAATTAAGATGGAAATTAAATAGCATGCTCCTGAACAGTCACTAGGTCAATAAAGAAATTAAGATGGAAATTAAATAGCATGCTCCTGAACAGTCACTAGGTCAATAAAGAAATTAAGATGGAAATTAAATAGCATGCTCCTGAACAGTCACTAGGTCAATAAAGAAATTAAGATGGAAATTAAATAGCATGCTCCTGAACAGTCACTAGGTCAATAAAGAAATTAAGATGGAAATTAAATAGCATGCTCCTGAACAGTCACTAGGTCAATAAAGAAATTAAGATGGAAATTAAATAGCATGCTCCTGAACAGTCACTAGGTCAATAAAGAAATTAAGATGGAAATTAAATAGCATGCTCCTGAACAGTCACTAGGTCAATAAAGAAATTAAGATGGAAATTAAATAGCATGCTCCTGAACAGTCACTAGGTCAATAAAGAAATTAAGATGGAAATTAAATAGCATGCTCCTGAACAGTCACTAGGTCAATAAAGAAATTAAGATGGAAATTAAATAGCATGCTCCTGAACAGTCACTAGGTCAATAAAGAAATTAAGATGGAAATTAAATAGCATGCTCCTGAACAGTCACTAGGTCAATAAAGAAATTAAGATGGAAATTAAACATTTTTGAAACAAGTGAAAATAAAAACACAACATACCAAAACCTATGGTATACAGCAATAGCAGTGCCAAGAGGAAGTCTTAAGATTAAATGCCTGTATCAAAAAGTAAAGGACCACAAATTTACAAGAAAAAACAAACAACCCCATCAAAAAGTGGGCAAAGGAGATGAACAGACATTTCTCAAAAGAAGACATGCATACAGCCAACAGACACATGAAAAAATGCTCATCATCACTGGCCATCAGAGAAATGCAAATCAAAACCACAATGAGATACCATCTCACACCAGTTAGAATGGCAATCATTAAAAAGTCAGGAAACAACAGGTGCTGGAGAGGATGTGGAGAAATAGGAACACTTTTACACTGTTGGTGGGATTATAAATTGGTTCAACCATTATGGAAAACAGTATGGTGATTCCTCAAGGATCTAGAACTAGAAATACCATATGACCCAGCCATCCCATTACTGGGTATATACCCAAAGGATTATATAAATCATGCCGCTATAAAGACACATGCACACGTATGTTCACTGTGGCACTATTCACAATAGCAAAGACTTGGAATCAACCCAAATGTCCATCAGTGACAGACTGGATTAAGAAAATGTGGCACATATACACCATGGAATACTATGCAGCCATAAAAAAGGATGAGTTTGTGTCCTTTGTAGGGACATGGATGCAGCTGGAAACCATCATTCTCAGCACCAGACAGATCATCAAGACAAAATTAACAAACATTGGTCTTAAATTAGACTTGAGACCAAATGGACATAACGGACATTTACAAAGCATTCTACCCAATATATATTCTTTCCATCAGCACATGGAACATTCTCTAAGACTGACTACAAGTTAGGTCATAAAACAAGTCTTAAATTTTTAAAAATCAAAATCATATCGAGTATCTTCTCAGGCTACAGTGGAGAAAAGCTAGAAATCAACAGCAAGAGGAACTTTGGAAACTATATAAATACATGGAAATTAAATAGCATGCTCCTGAACAGTCACTAGGTCAATAAAGAAATTAAGATGGAAATTAAACGTTTTTTGAAACAAGTGAAAATAAAAACACAACATACCAAAACCTATGGTATACAGCAATAGCAGTGCCAAGAGGGAAGTCTTAAGATTAAATGCCTGTATCAAAAAAGTAAAAGGACCACAAATTTACAAGCTAACGTCACACCTTAAGGAACTAGGAAAAGAACAAACCAAACCCAAAGTTAGCAGAAAAATATAAATAACAAGGAACAGAACAAAAATAAATAAAATAGAACCCCCCCCAAAATACAAAGGATCAATGAAACAAAAAAATTAGTTCTTTGAAGATACACAAAACTGACAAACCACTAGCTAGACTAAGAAGAAAAAAAAAAAAGAAGATCCAAATAAACACAATCAGAAATGACAAAGGAGACATTACAACTGATACCACAGACGTACAAAAGGTCACTAAAGACTATTACAAACAAGTATTCACAACTTAGATAATCTAGAGTAAATGGATAAATTCCTGAAAACACACAGTTTCCCAAGATTAAACCAAGATAAAAGAGAATTCCTGAACAGACAAAAAATTGGTAATGAGATTGAAATCAGTAATAAAAAATCTCTCAACAAAAAAATCCCAGGATCAGGAGGATTCACAGCCAAATTACACTAAACATATAAAAAATTAATACCCATTCTTTTGAAACTATTCTAAAACATAGATAAGGAGGGAATCCTCAACAAGACACTAAAAAATGGAATCCAACAGCACATTAAAAAGATACTACACCATGATCAGGTGGAATTTATCCCAAGGCGGAAGGATAGTTCAACATATGAAAATCAGTAAGTGTGATATATCACATCAACAGAATTAGAAACAAAAACCGTATGATCATCTCAACAGATGCAGAAAAGGCATCCAATAAAACTCAGCATCCCTTTATGATAAAAATCCTCAACAAACTAGGCATAGAAGAAATACACCTCAACATAATAAAGATTATATATAACAAACCCACAGCCAACATCATACTTTTTAAAAAATAGAAACCTTTCAGATCCTCCTGTGTATCATTCATCTATAAGAATGTTGTAGTACTTCTGCTTATTACAAGAGGGCAGCTGATTAATATCAATCTCTTTTTCTTTCTCCCACTAGAATCAGAAGACCTTTCAGAACAGGATTTTCTTGTTCACTTGTTTTACCTACATCCTTAGCAACTAGCACAGGGCCCTAAATAGAAATTTGAAAATACATTTAATGATGCTGGTAGAAATATTTCTGAGGACATGTTTTGTGCATAAGGAAATGATTAAGAAGACTTTTTCCCCACTTTTGCAAAGACCTCAATCGCAAGGCTAAAATATGCATTACCTAAATTCTATCTCATTTTAATAATTCTATCTCATTTTTAAAATTTTATATTCAGGGGTACCTGTGCAGGTTTTTTATATGGGTATATTTTGTGATGCTGAGGTTTGGGCTTCTAATGATCCTGTTGCCCAAGTAGCAAACATAGTACCCCACAGGTAATCTCCAACGCTTTCTTCCCATCCTCCCTCCCCTAATTTAGAGTGTCCCATGTCTACTCTTCCCATCTTTGTGTCCATTGTGTACCCAACAACATCATATCTAATATGGGAAAGTTGAAAGCATTTCCTGTAAGAACTAGAACAAGACAAGGATGCCAACTTTCACTACTCTTACTCAACACAGTACTGGAATTTCTTGCCAGTGCAATCAGGCAGAAAAAAGAAATAAAATGCATTCAAATTGGAAAAGAGGAAGTCAAACTATCCCTGTTTGATGATGATATAATATTATTCCTGAAGAGCCCTAAAGACACCGCCAAAATTGGTGCCCCACCTTCAACATGAGATTTGAGTGGGGACACAGATCCAAACCATATCACCCTCAGATGTAGATAGACCAAAACTTTAGAAAATATATGTAAGGAAATAATCAATGAAAACTTCCCAAGTTTATCAAGAGAGTCAGACATCCAGATACAGGAGGCCCAGTGATCCCCAGGAAAATACGTTGCACAAAGGACTTAACCATGGCATATTATATTCAGAATGTCTAAAGTAAAAGTGAAAGTATTTTAAAATTAGCAAGAGTAAAGTATCTAGTCACCTATACAGGAAACTGCGTCAAACTAACAGCAGACTTTCCAACAGAAACCTTGCAGGCCAGAAGTAAATGAGACAGTATCTTCACAAAGTGTTTAAGAAAAACACTGTCAGCCAGAAGTTTGTATCTTTTTGATAAACTTCATAAATGAAGGAGAATTAAAGTTTTCTCTAGACAAGCAAATGCTAAGAGACTTTGTCACCACTAATCTAGTCCTATAGGAAATGCTCAAAAGGGTCTTAAACATGGAAAAAAAGGTTGATATTCACAAAAATATACAAAAGATGTAAAATTCACAGTTTGTATAAAACAACTGTGCAAGGAGCAAGGGAAAAATATAAAATGGCAACATGACAGAATTTCATCAAACCACAAAGACAGAAAAAAATAAAGAAAAAAAGAAGTTATAAAAATAACTTGAAAACAACAATATAACAAGAACAAAATCTTATATATCAATGTTAACCTTGAATATAAATAGAATAAATGCTCTACTTAAAGGATAAAGATTGGCAGAATGAATTTTGTAAAATCATAGCATAATTATATGCTGCCTGTAAGATACTCATCTTACCCGTAAAGACACATATAAACTAAAAATAAAGAGGTGGAAAAAGATATTCCACACAAATGAAAATCAACAGTAAGCAAGACTAGGTATACTTAAAAACTGTACAACAAAAATCATTTTAAAGAAGACAAAAAAGATCATTATATAATGATAAAGAGATCAACTTAGCAAGAGGATATAACAATCCCAAATACATATACATCCAACATCAAGCACCCAAATTCAGAAATCCAATATTCCTAGACCTGAAAAAAGAGATAGACACAATACAATAATAGTGGGGGAATTCAACATCCTGCTCACAGCACCAGACAGATCATCAAGATAAAAATTAACAAACATTGGTCTTAAATTAGACTTGAGACCAAATGTACATAATAGACATTTACAAAGCATTCTACCCAATATATATTCTTTTCATCAGCACATGGAACATTCTCTTAGACTACAAGTTAGGTCACAAAACAAGTCTTAAATTTTTAAAAATCAAAATCATATCGAGTATCTTCTCAGGCTACAGTGGAATAAAGCTAGAAATCAACAGCAAGAGGAACTTTGGAAACTATATAAATACATGGGAATTAAATAACATGCTCCTGAACAGTCACTAGGTCAATAAAGAAATTAAGATGGAAATTAAACATTTTTTGAAACAAGTGAAAATAAAAACACAACATACCAAAACCTGTGATATACAGCAATAGCAGTGCCAAGAGGGAAGTCTTAAGATTAAATGCCTATATCAAAAAAGTAGAAGGACCACAAATTTACAAGCTAATGTCACACCTCAAGGAACTAGAAAAAGAGCAAATCAAACCCAAAGTTAGCAGAAGAAAATAAATAACAAGGAACAGAACAAAAATAAATAAAATAGAACCCCCCAAAAATACAAAGGATCAATAAAACAAAAAAATTAGTTCTTTGAAAAGATATACAAAACTGATAAACCACTAGCTAGACAAAGAAATAAATAAAGAAGACCCAAATAAACACAATCAGAAATGACAAAGGAGACATTACAACTGATACCCCAGAAGTACAAAAGGTCACTAAATACTATTACAAACAAGTATTTACAACTTAGATAACCTAGAGTAAATGGATAAATTCCTGAAAACACACAATTTCCCAAGATTAAACCAGGATAAAAGAGAATTCCTGAACAGACAAATAATTGGTATGAGATTGAAATCGGTAATAAAAAAAATCTCTCAACAAAAAAATCCCAGGATAAGGAGGATTCACAGCCAAATTACACCAAACATATAAAAAATTAATACCCATTCTTTTGAAACTATTCTAAAACATAGATAAGGAGGGAATCCTCAACAAAACACTAAAAAATGTAATCCAACAGCACATCAAAAAGATACTACACCACGATCAAGTGGAATTTATCCCAATGGTGGAAGGATAGTTCAACATATGGAAATCAGTAAGTGTGATATATCAGATCAACAGAATTAGAAACAAAAACCATGTGATCATTTCAACAGATGCAGAAAAGGCATCCAATAAAACTCAGCATCCCTTCATGATAAAAATCCTCAACAAACTAGGCATAGAAGAAATATACCTTAATGTAATAAAGATTATATACAACAAACCCACAGCCAACATCATACTTTTTAAAAAATAGAAACCTTTCAGATCCTCCTGTGCATCATTCATCTATAAGAATGTTGTAGTATTTCTGCTTATTCCAAGAGGGCAGCTGATTAATATCAATCTCTTTTTCTTTCTCCCACCAGAATCAGAAGACCTTTCAGAACAGGATTTTCTTGTTCACTTGTTTTACCTACATCCTTAGCAACTAGCACAGGGCCCTAAATAGAGAAATTTGAAAATACATTTAATGATGCTGGTAGAAATATTTCTGCGGACATGTTTTGTGCATAAGGAAATGATTAAGAAGACTTTTTCCTCACTTTTTGCAAAGACTTCAATCATAAGGCTAAAATATGCATTACCTAAATGCTATCTCATTTTTTAATAATTCTACAAGGGGTACCTGTGCAGGTTTTTTATATGGGTATATTTTGTGATGCTGAGGTTTGGGCTTCTAATGATCCTGTTGCCCAAGTAGCAAACATAGTACCCCACAGGTAATCTCCCAACGCTTGCTCCCTATCCTCCCTCCTCTAATTTAGAGTGTCCCACGTCTACTCTTCCCATTTTGTGTCCATGTGTACCCAACAACATCATATTTAATATGGGAAAGTTGAAAGCATTTCCTGTAAGAACTAGAACAAGACAAGGATGCCAACTTTCACTACTCTTATTCAACACAGTGCTGGAATTTCTTGCCAGAGCAATCAGGCAGAAAAAAGAAATAAAATGCATCCAAATTGGAAAACAGGAAGTCAAGTTATCCCTGTTTGATGATGATATAATATTATTCCTGAAGAGCCCTACAGATGCCGCCAAAAATTCTTAAATTTGGCAAAGGAAGCAGTAAAGTTTCCGGATAAAAAATTAATGTACAAATATCAGTAGTGTTTATAGACACCAATAATGAGCCAGCCAAAGACCAAATCAAGAAAAAAAAAATCCCATTTACAATAGCTACAAAAAAATACCAAGGAATATCTTTAACCTAGAAGCTGAAAGACTTCTAGAAGGAGAACTACGAAACACTGATGAAAAAATCCTAGATGACATAAACAAATGAAAAACCCCCACGCTTATAAATTAGAATATGCAATATCATTAAAATGACCATACTATTCAAGGCAAACTACAGATTCCACACAATCCCTATCAAATTACCAATGTCAGTTGTCACAGAATTAGAAAAAACAATCCTAAAATTAATATGGAAAAAAAAAAAGGGGCCTGAATAGCCAAAGCAATTCTAAGCAAGAAGAACAAAGCTGGAGGCATCACATTACCTGTCTTCAAATTATACTACAGTAGAAACCAAAACAGCATGGTACTGGCATAACATAGACACATAGATCAATGGAGCAGAATAGACAACTCAGAAATAAAGCCCCATACCTACAAGCAACTTATCTTTAAAAAAGTCAACAAAAATATATTCTGGGAAAATGACACCCTATAAATAACTGGTGCCAGTAAAATTGGATAACCACAGGTGGAATAGTAAAACTGGACCCATGCCTCTCAACATATACAAAAATAAACTCAATATGGACCAAAGACCAAAGGTAGATAAAACCACAAAGATGGGGAGAAACCAGAGCAGAAAAGCTGAAAATTCTAAAACCAGAGCACCTCTTCTCCTCCAAAGGATCGCAGCTCCTTGCCAGCAATGGAACAAAACTGGATGGACAATGACTTTGATGAGCTGACAGAAGTAGGCTTCACAAGGTCGGTAATAACTTCTCCAAGCTAAAGGAGGATGTTTGAACCCATCACAAGGAAGCTAAAACCTTGAAAAAGATTAGATGAATGGCTAACTAGAATAAACAGTGTAGAAGACATTAAATGACCTGATGGAGCTGAACACCATGGCAGAAGAACTACATGATGCATGCACAAACTTCAATAGCCAATTGGATCAAGTGGAAGAAAGGGTATCAGTGATTGAAGATCAAATGAATGAAATAAAGCGAGAGGAGAAGTTTAGAGAAAAAAGTAAAAAGAAAAACAAACAAAGCCTCCAAGAAATATGGGACTATGTGAAAAGACCAAATCTACATTTGATTGGTGTACCTGAAAGTGATGGGAGAATGGAACCAAGTTGGAAAACACTCTTCAGGATATTATCCAGGAGAACTTCCCAACCTAGCAAGGCAGGCCAACATTCAAATTCAGGAAATACAGAGACCACCACAGATACTCTTGAGAAAAGCAACCCCAAGACAAATAATTGTCAGATTCACCAAGGTTGAAATGAAGGAAAAATGTTAAGGGCAGCCACAGACAAATGTAGGGTTACCCACAAAGGGAAATCCATCAGACTAACAGTGGATCTCTCAGCAGAAACTCTACAAGCCAGAAGAGTGGGGGCCAATATTCAACATTCTTAAAGAAAAGAATTTTCAACCCAGAATTTCATATCCAGCCAAACTAAGCTTCATAAGTGAAGGAGAAATAAAATCCTTTACAGACAAGCAAATGCTGAGAGATTTTGTCACCACCAGGCCTGCCTTACAAGGGCTCCTGAAGGAAGCACTAAACATGGAAAGGAACAACCAGTACCAGCCACTGCAAAAACATGCCAAATTGTAAAGACCATTGATGCTAGGAAGAAACTGCATCAACTAACAAGCAAAATAACCAGCTAACATCATAATGACAGGATCAAATTCACATAACAATATTAACCTTAAATGTAAATGGGCTAAATGCACCAACTAAAAGATACAGACTGGCAAATTGGATAGAGTCAAGACCCATCAGTGTGCTGTATTCAGGAGACCCATCTCACATGCAGGGACACACATAGGCTCAAAATAAAGGGATGGAGGAAGATCTACCAAGCAAATGGAAACCAAAAAAAAAAAAAAAAAAACAGATGTTGATGAGGATGTGAAGAAATGGGAATGTTTATATACTGTTGGTAAAAATGTAAATAAGTACAACCTCTATGGAAAACAATATGGAGATTTCTCAAAGAACTAAAAACAGAACTACCATTTGACCCAATTCCATCACTGGATATATACCCAAAGGAAAAGAAATCAGTATATCAAAAATATAACTGCACTCATGTTTATCACAGCACTATTCACAATTACAAAAAAAGAAATAAACCTAAATGTCCATCAATGGAGAACTGGATATAGAAAATACTACTCAGCCATAAAATCATGTATTTTGCAGCAACACTGATGGTATTGAAGGCCATTATCTTAAGTGAAAAACTCAGAAACAGAAAGTCAAATACTACATGCTAACTACAATAAACAGTATAGAGAAGACATTAAATGACCTGATGGAGCTGAACACCATGGCACAAGAACTATGTGATGCATGCACAAGCTTCAGTAGCCAATTCAATCAAGTGGAAGAAAGGGTATCAGTGAATGAAGATCAAATGAATGAAATAAAGTGAGAGAAGTTTAGAGAAAAAAGTAAAAAGAAATGAACAAAGCCTCCAAGAAATATGGGACTATATGAAAAGACCAAATCTATGTTAGATTGGTGTACCTGAAAGTGACAGAGAGAATGGAACCAAGTTGGAAAACACTCTTCAGGATATTATTCAGGAGAACTTCCCCAACCTAGCAAAACAGGCCAACATTCAAATTCAGGAAATACAGAGAACACCACAGATACTCTTCAAGAAAAAAACCCCAAGACACGTAATTACCAAATTCACCAAGGTTGAAATGAAGGAAAAAATGTTAAGGGCAGCCACAGACAAATGTGGGGTTACCCACAAAGGGAAGCCCATCAAACTAACAGTGGATCTCTCAGCAGAAACTCTACAAGCCAGAAGAGAGTGGGGGCCAATATTCAACATTCTTAAAGAAAATAATTTTCAAACCAGAATTTTATATCCAGCCAAACTAAGCTTCATAAGTGAAGGAGAAATAAAATCCTTTACAAACAAGCAAACACTAAGAGATCTTGTCACCACCAGGCCTACCTTACAAGGGCTCTTGAAGGAAGCACTAAACATGGAAAGGAACAATTGGTATCAACCACTGCAAAAACATGCCAAATTGTAAAGACCATTGATGCTAAGAAGAAAGTGCATCAAGTAATGAGCAAAATAATCAATTAACATTATAATGACAGGATCAAATTCACACACAACAATATTAACCTTAAATATAAATGGGCTAAATGCACCAACTAAAAGATACAGACTGGCAAATTAGATAGCATCAAGAACCGTCAGTGTGCTGTATTCAAGAGACCCATCTCACGTGCAGAGACACACATAGGCTCAAAATAAGAAGGAGGAAGATCTACCAAGCAAATGGAAACCAAAAAAAAAAAAAAACAAAAACCAGGGTTGCAATCCTAGTCTCTGATGAAACAGACTTTAAACCAATAAGATCAAAAGAGACAAAGATGGCCATTACATAATGGTAAAGGGATCAATTCAACAAGAAGAGCTAAGTATCCTAAACATATATGCACCCAATACAGGAGCACCCAGATTCATAAGGCAAGTCCTTAGAGACCTACAAAGAGACTTAGACTCCCACACAATAATAATGGGAGACTTTAACACACCACCGTCAATATTAGATCAACAAGACAGTAGGTTAACAAGGATATCCAATCAACTCAGCTCTGTACCAAGCAGACCTAATAGACATCTACAGAATTTTCCACCCCAAATCAACAGAATATACATTCTTCTCAGCACCACATCACACTTATTCCAAAATTGACCACATAGTTGGAAGTAAAGCACTCTCAGCAAATGTAAAAGAACAGAAATCACAACAAACTGTCTCTCAGACCACAGTGCAATCAAATTAGAACTCAGGATTAAGAAACTCACTTAAAACTGCACAACTACATGGAAACTGAACAACCTGCTCCTGAATGACTACTGGGTAAATAGTGAAATGAAGGCAGAAATAAAGATGTTCTTTGAAACCAATGAGAACAAAGACAACATACCAGAATCTCTGGGACACATTTAAAGCAGTGTAGAGGGAAATTTATAGCACTAAATGCCCACAAGAGAAAGCAGGAAAGATCTAAAATCAACACCCTAACATCACAATTAAAAGAACTAGAGAAGAAAGAGCAAATGAATTCAAAAGTTAGCAGAAGGAAGAAATAACTAAGATCAGAGCAGAACTGAAAAGATAGACACACACACAAAAATCCTTCAAAAATCAATGAATCCAGGAGCTGGTTTTTGAAAAGATCAACAAAATTGATAGACCACTAGCAAGACTAATAAAGAAGAAAAGAGAGAATCAAATAGATGCAATAAAAAATGATAAAGGGGATATCACCACTGATCCCATAGAAACACAAACTACCATCAGAGAATACTACAAACATCTCTATGCAAATAAACTAGAAAATCTACAAGAAATGGATAAATTCCTGAACACATACATCCTCCCAAGACTAAACCAGGAAGAAGCTGAATCTCTGAATAGACCAATAACAGGCTCTAAAATTGAGGCAATAATTAATAACCTACCAACCAAAAACACTCCAGGACCAGAGGGATTCACAGCTGAATTCTACCACAGGTTCAAAATGAAGGTGGTACTATTCCTTTGGAAACTACCTCAACCAATAAAAAAAGAGGGAATCCTCCCTAACTCATTATATGAAGCCAGTATCATTCTGATACTAAAGCCTGCCAGAGACACAACAAAAAAAGAGAATTTTACACCAATATCCCTGATGAACATCAACGTAAAAATCCTCAATAAAATACTGGCAAACCAAATCCAGCAGCACATCAAAAAGCTTATCCACCACAATCAAGTCGGCTTCATCCCTGGGATGCAAGGCTGGTTCAACATATGCAAATCAATAAACATAATCCATCACATAAACAGAACCAATGACAAAAACCACATGATTATCTCAATAGATGCAGAAAAGGCCTTGACAAAATTCAACAGCCCTTCATGCTAAAAACTCTCAATAAACTAGGTATTGATGGAACGTATCTCAAAACAATAAGAGCTATTTATGACAAACCCACAGCCAATATCATACTGAATGGGCAAAACTGGAAGCATTCCCTTTGAAATCTGGCACAAGACAGGGATGCCCTCTCTCACCACTCCTATTCAACAGAATATACAGTCTTCTCAGCAGCACATCACACTTATTCCAAAATTTACCACATAGTTGAAAGTAAAGCACTTCCCAGCAAATATAAAAGAATAGAAATCACAACAAACTGTCTCTAAGACCACAGTGCAATCAAATTAGAACTCATGATTAAGAAACTCACTTAAAACTGCAAAACTACATGGAATCTGAACAACCTGCTCCTGAATGACTACTGGGTAAATAGTGAAATGAAGGCAGAAATAAAGATGTTCTTTGAAACCAATGAAAACAAAGGCACAACATACCAGAATCTCTGGGACACATTTAAAGCAGTGTGTAGAGGGAAATTTATAGCACTAAATTTCCAGAAGAGAAAGCAGGAAAGATCTAAAATCAACACCCTAACATCACAATTAAAAGAACTAGAGAAGAAAGAGCAAATGAATTCAAAAGTTAGCAGAAGGGAAGAAATAACTAAGATCAGAAGAGAACTAAAAGAGAAAAAGACAAAAAAAAAAAAAAAAAACCTTCAAAAAATCAGTGAATCCAGGAACTGGTTTTTTGAAAACATCAACAGAATTGAAAGACCACTAGCAAGACTAACAAAGAAGAAAAGAGAGAATAACCAAGTAGACGCAATAAAAAATGATAAAAGGGATATCACCACTGATCCCACAGAAAAACAAACTACCCTCAGAGAATACTATAAACACCTCTATGCAAATAAACTAGAAAATCTAGAAAAAATGGATAAATTCCTGAACACATACATCCTCCCACGACTAAACCAGGAAGAAGTTGAATCTCTGAATAGACCAATAACAGGCTCTAAAATTGAGGCAATAATTAATAACCTACCAACCAAAAAAATTCCAGGACCAGAGGGATTCACAGCCGAATTCTACCACAGGTACAAAAAGAAGCTGGTACCATTCCTTCTGAAACTATTCCAATCAATAAAAAAAAGATGTAATCCTCCCTAACTCGTTATATGAGGCCAGTATCATCCTGATACCAAAGTCTGTCAGAGACACAAGAAAGAAAGAGAATTTTAGACCAATATCCCTGATGAACATCAACATAAAAATCCTCAATAAAATACTGACAAACCAAATCCAGCAGCACATCAAAAATCTTATCCACCACAATCAAGTCGGCTTCATCCCTGGGATGCAAGGCTTGTTCAACATGTGCAAATCAATAAACATAATCCATCACATAAGCAGAACCAATGACAAAAACCACAAGATTATCTCAATAGATGCAGAAAAGGCCTTCGACAAAATTCAACAGCCCTTCATGCTAAAAATTCTCAATAAACTAGGTATTGATGGAATGTATCTCTAAATATTAAGAATTATTTATCAGAAACCCACAGGCAATATCATACTGAATGGGCAAAACCTGGAAGCATTCCCTTTGAAAACTGACACAAGACAGGGATGCCCTCTCTCACCCCTCCTATTCAACGTGGTGTTGGAAGTTCTGTTCAAGGCAATCAGGTAGGAGAAAGAAATAAAGTGTATTCAGTTAGGAAAAGAGGAAGTCAAATTGTCTCTGTTTGCAGATGACATGATTTTATATTTAGAAAACCCCATTGTCTCAGCCCAAAATCTCCTTAAGCTGACAAGCAACTTCAGCAAAATCTCAGGTTACAAAATCAATGTTCAAAGATCACAAGCATTCCTATAGACCAATAGCAGACAGAGAGCCAAATCATGAGTGAACTCCCATTCACAGTTGCTACAAAGAGAATAAAAGACCTAGGAATCCAACTTGCAAGGGATGTGAAGGACCTCTTCAAGGAGAACTACAAACCACTGCTCAAGGAAATAAGAGAGGACACAAACAAATGGAAGAACATTCCATGCTCATGGATAGGAAGAATCAGTATCATGAAAATAACCATACTGCCCAAGGTAATTTATAGATTCAATGCCATCCCCATTAAGCTACCAATGACTTTCTTCACAGAATTGGAAAAAACTACTTTAAAGTTCATATGGAACCAAAAAAGAGCCTGCATTGCCAAGACAATCCTAAGCAAAAAGAACAAACCTGGAGGCATCACGCTACCTGACTTTAAACTATACTACAAGGCTACAATAACCAAAACAGCATAGTACTGGTACCAAAACAGAGATCTAGACCAATGGAACAGAACAGAGCTCTCAGAAATAACACCACACATCTACAAACATCTGATCTTTGATAATCCTGACAAAAACAATAAATGGGGAAAGAATTCCCTATTTAATAAACAGTGCTGAGAAAGCTGGCTAACCAAATGTAGAAAGCTGAAACTGGATCACTTCCTTACACCTTATACAAAAATTAATTCAAGATGGATTGGAGACTTAAATGTTAGACCTAAAACCATAAAAACCTAGAAGAAAACCTAGGTAATACCATTCAGGACATAGGCATGGGCAAGGACTTCATGTCTAAAACACAAAAAGCAATGGCCAAAAGCCAAAGTAGACAAACGGGATCTAATTAAACTTAAGAGCTTCTGCACAGAAAAAGAAACTACCATCAGAGTAAACAGGCAGCCCACAGAATGGGAGAAAATTATTGCAATCTACCCATCTGACAAAGGGCTAATATCCAGAATCTACAAAGAACTCAAACAAATTTACAAGAAAAAACAACCCCATGAAAAAGTGGGCAAAGGATATGAACAAACACTTCTCAAAATAGTACATTTATGCAGCCAACAAACATAAAAAAAAAAAAAAAGCTCACTATGACTGGTCATTAGAGAAATGCAAATCAAAACCGCAATGAGATACTATCTCACACCAGTTAGGATGGTAATTATTTAAAAGTCAGGAAACAACAGATGTTGGAGAGGCTGTGGAGAAACAGGAATGGTTTTACACTGTTGGCAGGAGTGTAAACTAGTTCAATAATTGTGGAAGACAGTGTGGCGATTCCTCAAGGATCTAGAACTAGACATACCATTTGACCCAGCGATCGCATTACTGGGTATATACCCAAAGGATATAAATCATGCTACTATAAAGACACATGCACATGTATGTTTATTGTGGCACTATTCACAATAGCAAAAACTTGGAACCAACCCAAATGTCCATCAATGATAGACTGGATTAAGAAAATATGGCACATACACACCATGGAATACTATGCAGCCATAAAAGAGGATGAGTTCATGTCCTTCGCAGGGACATGCATGAAGCAGGAAACCATCATGCTGAGCAAACTATCACAAGTACAGAAAACTAAACACCACATGTTCTCACTCATAGGTGATAATTGAATAATAAGAACACTTGGACACAGGGCGGGCAACATCACACACAGGGCGTTGTCATGGGTTGGGGGGCAGGGGGAGAGATAGCATTAGAAGAAATACCTAATGTAAATGATGAGTTAATGGGTGCAGCAAACCAACATAGCACATGTATACCTATTTAACAAACCTGCACATTGTGCACATGTACCCTAGAACTTAAAGTATAATAAAAGTAAAAAAAGAAAAGAAAAAAACCATAAGCCTGTGAATCCTTCACCAGCAACCAAGGTATCCAGATTCTCTCTTCAAAGTTGACTAGAAGGCTGGTGTGACTCAGGGAGAGAAAGAACAGGCAGCGTTCCCACCTGAGAGCCACATAGTGAAGGGGAACCCCCTCCCCCCAGCCAAGGGAGGTGGTGAGTGAGCCAAGGGAGGAGGAGCTTGCAGTGAGCCACGATCGCGCCACTGTCCTTCAGCCTGGGTGACAGAACGAGACTCCGTCTCAAAAAATAAATAAATAAACAAATAAAAATTAAATAAGTAAATAAAATTAAAAAAATAAAACCTATTAAATAATCCTATTGCTTTAAAGAAAATATTAAAAAACAAACAAGGAACATTTTCCAAAATATTTTGCTAAATTAGAAGTGAATGCTGATTTACCTGTTACCTTATAGCACAGGTTTTCAAATTCTGTTAAACAATGTTATGTAATTTTGAGTAGAACCCTAAGGAGTCACTGTGTACGCGTGAGGGTGTGGAGTTGGAGTTGTAGCTCATCTTAAGGAAACTGAAAATGCTGAGCTTTGAACTTTTTCCTGGAGTTTTGATTACTGCAAATATAACTGCTAGGAACCTCATATGTAAATATATATGTGTACATGTGTATATATATTATATATATATATTTTGTTGTGAATATACATGCAACTAGAATTGCTGGATTATAATCACGTTTAATTTTTGAAGGAACTGCAAAAAGCCAAAATGTTTCCCAAAGTTGTTCTAAAAATTATCTACTGAAACCATCTGGGCCAGGACATTTATTTTTTTATAAGCTTTTAAATCACAGATTGCATTGATTTAACATTTAAGACTACTCAGGTAATCCACCATATGTTGGGAGAGCTTTGGCAGTTGGTGTTTTTTAAGGAATTGAACAATTTTCTCGACTTATTCTAATTTATGTGCACAGAATTGCTGGTAGGGTTCCCTTATGGTCATTTTAATAACTGTAGGATTTCTAGTGAGATCATTAGTATCTCTCTTTGTTTCAGTGATTTTTTTTGCTCTAAAGTCTACTTTTTCTATAGCCACCTCTGATTTCTTTTTTAAAATGAATGTTTTCTATGTATATCTTATTTATTCTCTTACTTTTAACTTACCTGTGTTGTTATATTTGAAGTAAGCTTTTTGTTTTGTAAATATGGTTGTACTTGGAGTTACTTTTATATACCACATTCATTTTAAATAGTGGCAGGATTTAAAAAGTGGCAGGATATGAAATTCCACTGGTTTAGCACACATCGATATTCAAAGATATCAATTAGAAATTTCAGAGTGTGTTTCATGGTCTTACAAGAAGTGGAAAGTCATTTACAGATATTTTCTAGTTTAGTATTTTAGAAAAGCACCCTTTGGAATTCAGCAGATGATACATCTTTAATTAGTGTTAAATGTAAGCAGTGGCTTATGCTGAGTCCAAAATTCTCTGAAATTAGTAATTACTGAATTTCACAATTGTAAGGTGAAGTACAAGTATACTATGGGGCATAGAAGAGGGCTGATTTTATGATAGAAAAAAATAAACCAAAGAAATAAAACATTCCCTTAGGATCATCTTAATACTTTATGTAGTAAAAAATTAAGAAAGAAATTATCAGAAATTCTACATTCATATACATATCCACATGAATGTCTTTACATTTTTTCTAGTTCCAAAGTATTAAGTTAATCATACTTTTCAGAGCGTGACCCAAGAAAGAGCTCTCTTCTGTGTATATATGCACATATGCATACATATATACATTTATCTTTTCCTTTATCTTCTCCAATCATGTGATAGGTATTTGAATTCTCATAATATTACATTTTAATAAATATGAATTTTGTAAAGTCCACTTTATCTCTGTTTACTTTCATGTTTAGAAATTTTTATTTAATTTTTGTTTTTTGTTTTTTTTTTGAGATGGAATCTCACTCTGTCACTTAGGCTAGAGTGCAGCGGTGCGATCTCGGCTCACTGCAGCCTCTGCCTCCCAGGTTCAAGCAATTCTCCTGCCTCAGCCTCCCGAGTAGCTGGAATTACAAGCATACACAACCACGCCTGGCTAATTTTTGTATTTTTAGTAGAGACAGGGTTTCACCATGTTGGTCAGGCTGCTCTTGAACTCCTAACCTCAGGTGATCCACCCACCTTGGCCTCCCAAAGTGTGTGAGCCACCATACCCAGCTTATTTAAAATTGATGCAAGATTTTTCTTGGCCCCTTCATCAGATTTGTGACAGGGACAAACATTTACACGGCCCACTGTGCTCAGCCCCTTGTGGGAGGGAACATATGAGTGAGCCAATGCAGGACCAGCTGCTGCTGGTGAGAGCAAGCTCTGTGCAGGACCTCTGGCAGCACCCAAGTAGGGGAGTCTGTGACCCCAAAACCCCAGAGGTGGTGTTACAGCTCTCCTTTAGTCAGACCATTTGTGGATGGCTGTGTGTTAACAGCTCAGTTGTCCTCTTGCCTCATCCCGTGTGGCGACCGCCCTCCACCAGTGAGGGCAGAGGGCTGGTGTGACAGCCTATTTGGGTACCCACACTTGGTGGGCCCCAAGCTCTTCTCTGGCATCCAAGAAGAATGAGGTTGCATGGGCACTTGAAGGATGGTGAAGGCAGAGAATTTTATTGAGTGGTGGGAATGGTTCTCAGAGGATATGGGAGCTGGAGAGGGGATGGGAAGGGCAGATAGTTCTGCCTGAATTCCAGCCACCTTCCCTGAAGTCAAGCTGTCGCTTCTTCCCCAAAGTACAGCTGTCTTCTCTCTAAAGTCAAGCTGTCTCTTCTTCTCCAAAGTCTAGCCATCTCCTCTCCCAAGTCAAGCGGTCTCTCCCCTCTACTGACTGTGTCTGGGGTCTTTATAGGTACAATATGGGGACAGGGTGGGCCATAGGTAGTTTTGGAAAATGTAATATTCAATCGGTAAAAAGATATTATTCAGAAAGAACCAATCAGGAGAGAGCAGGCAAACATGAATAGCAGTTCTCTCTTAGGGCCACGGGTTTTAGGCTACTTTGGCTTGAAGATGGGGTTTCACCAGGGACCTGCCCTTGTCTGCCTAGAATTTCCATGCCTTCTCCCTTATCAAAATTATGATAATAAAATTATGCTGAAGTCTTCATATGGTTCCCTGTACACAATTTTGGTGATATTCTAATATTTTGTTCACATTTTAAAGTTCTCTGTAAATAATCCAACTGGAAACTCCAGATTTAAAACTAGATACATCCCAGCTGACATTTCTAGTTAAGATTATTTTGGCTTAAGATAGCAGGTTAATATGCAATATCAGTTACCTGTGGTTCTCAAAATTTAGTTATGAATAAAAGGGTAGATTCCCAATCCCAATACAACATAATGATGAGATATCAAACACCATGCTAAAGGATTTATGTGAATTTTCTCACTTAATTATTATAAAAATCCCATGAGTTATTTGTTATTATTATTCCCACTCTTTCAGACTAGAAAAGCAAGTCTAAGGAGAAATTCCATAATTTTCATTTTTAAAGGCACTCCAGGGCCAGGTGCGGTGACTCACACCTGTAATCCTAGCACTTTGGGAGGCTGAGGCAGGTGGATCACAAGGTCAGGAGATCAAGACCATCCTGGCTAACATAGTGAAATCCTATCTCTACCAAAAAAAAAAAAAAAAAATTAGCCAGGCGTGGTGGTGGGCACCTGTAGTCCCAACTACTCAGGAGGCTGAGGTAGGAGAATGGCATGAACCCAGGAGGAGGAGCTTACAGTGAGCCGAGATTGCACCACTGCACTCCAGCCTGGGCGACACAGCGAGATCCTGTCTCGAAAAAAAAAAAAAAAAAAAAAAGCACTCCAGATGATTCTATTATAGGTGGTTCAGAAAATGAGGTGAGTTACTTCCAACACTAGAATTCATAATATATGGATATGATATGCAGCATATTATCATGATAAAATATGAAAGATTTTCTAAATTTCTGTTTGTAGGTTTAGCCAATAATCTAAGGTGCTGCAGGAAAATTGTGTATTTGTATAATGAGAAAAAAGATGCGTTCCTTTTATATGAATATGCATGATGAATCCAGGAGAGGAAAATATTTCCTTATTTTTAAATTATATATTCAAACAAATTGTTTCTGATGTTGAACTTTTTGACCTTAGATACATCATTTAATCATAATTTGAATTTCTTTTAAGCTAAGCATTGTCATTGTTTTGACATTCCCCAAGTTCCTTGATTCTTAATTAGGGTTGAACTATTGGATAGTAACCATAGCAGATTTATAGTCTTAGACTGCTTAAATTGTTTATGAATAAGTCGTATTCACAATCCATTTCTGAAACCTAATTTTTGTTTACTTTTAATTTTTTTGAGAGATGCATCTTTTATTTTAAAGCAGTGGTAAATTTAAAAATTTGATGTATTTTTCTCAAGATCAAAGAGAAATCACTTACATATTTTATATTACTTTTGTTGGGAGCCATGCTTTTTCTTCATTAATTACCTTTAGAAACACTGAATTTATCTGAAACATTAAGTATCCCTGTAGAGTTTGCTTTGACTATTTCAATGGAAGATTTATGTTAAGATTTTAAGTAACGAAGAACAATAGTTTTAGGTATGAGACTACTGAGCCTATCCAAGAAGCCAAGTTGTCTTTGAGTCTCAGATAATTATTTACAGTTAGAAACGGGATGAATATATTTCTGTGAAGCTGATTGGAAGAGGAAGTATCAATTGATTCATCTGTATAATAATTATGTTTAGAAATGGCAACTTGGGTGGCTCCTTCTCCTTAAGGAAAATAACAAAGCCCAATATTTAGGTAAAGTATTTATAAAGATAAGTATAAACAATATTCTGTATAAACACAGGAAATTGTTATCAATAATTAATATTTAACCTTAAAGAATCCCTAAAGGATCTAATAAAGTGAGAATTAAGATAGATTAAAACAATGTCCTAAGTCACCTTGGAGGCAAATTTAAGATTCCTTATGGGAAGAGTTTCTGAAGAGAAAATGCAAAGGTTGAGGTTTAAGTTTATACCTCTCAAGCTTCTGATTAAAGACTCAGGATCAGAGCACACACAATTTATTGCTGATTGGTCGTTTAGTCGAGAATATTTCCAATGCTTGATAAAAGTGAAGTATGGTTATTGAAATAAAGTTTTATTTGATTTATTTGAATGAACAAAAACTCAATCACACTTCAATTTTTCCTCACAACTCTGATATTCATCCCTATATACCTTTGCCATTTTAATATGAATTGGATGAAAATGAGAACACTATGTAGTATGATTCTTCTCCAGTTCCACACAGATTCAAGCATGGAAGACTTTCATCTAGTTGCCTTAATTACCTAGTCCCTGAACAAGGACTGAACAAGGAAGGAAGATTGATTTTTTCTACATCTGTATCAATCTTTGTATCCTATACATCTGGAGTAAAACAGTATCTTTGTTCCCTGATATGTGCTGTTCTCTCTAACATCTACTATGCTTTTCCATTTCCTTGTTCTGTACTTCTATTAGATGTTAAAAAACAAATTCAGTTTACAGAAAAAAGGAAATTTTTTTGGCTTGTTAATTTGTTTAAGTTCCTTATAGGTTCTGGATATCAGACCTTTGTCAGATGCTCAGTTTACAAATATTTCCTCCTATTCTGTAGGTTTTATGGTTACTCTGCTTATAGTTTCTCTTGCCGTGCAGGAGGTCTTTAGTTTAATTAGGCCCCATTTGTCAATTTTTCATTTTTGTTACAGTTGCTTTTGGCATTTTTGTCTTGAAATCTTTGCTGAGTCCCATATCCAGATTGGTATCTCCTAAGTTATCTTCCAAGGTTTTTATAGTTTTAGGTTTTACATTTAAGTCTTTAATCCATCTTGAGTTAATTTTTGTATATGGTGTAAGGAAGGGGTCCAGTTTCAATTTTCTGCATATGGCTACCTAATTATCCCATCACCATTTATTGAATCAGAAAAGTCGGCAAAGGACATGAATAGACAATTTTCAAAAGAAGACATACATGTGGCCAAAAAGGATATGAAAAAACACACAATGTAACTAATCATTGGAGAAATGCAAATCAAAACCACAATGAGATACCAGCTCACACCAGTCAAAATGGCTACTACTAAAAAGTCAAAAATAACAAATGCTACCAAAGTTTTAGAGAAAAGAAAATGCTTATAACTGCTGGTAGGACTGTAAGTTAGTCCAGCCATGGTGGAAAGCAGTTTGGCAACTTGTGAAGAACTTAAAACAGAATTGCTATTTGATATGATTTGGCTGTGTTCCTACCCAAATCTCATCTTGAATTGTAACTCCTAAAAATCCCATGTCTTCTGGGAGGAACCCGTGGGAGGTCATTGAATTATGGTGGCAGGACTTTCCTGCACTGTTCTCTTGATGGTGAATGAATCTCATGAGATCTGATGGTTTTAAAAATGAGAGTTTCACTGCACAAGCTCTCCCTTTTTGACTGCTGCCATCCATGTAAGAGGTGTTTTGCTCCTCCTTGCCTTCTAGATTGTCAGGCCTCCCCAGCCATGTGGAATTATAAGTCCATTAAACCTCTTTTCCTTCCCAGTCTCGGAAATGTCTTTATCAGCACTGTTAAAACATCCTAATACAGTAAAGTGGAACAAGTAGAGTGAGGCACGACTGAAAAGATGTGAAAAAATGTGGAATCCACTTTGGAACTGGGTAACTGGCAGAGGTTGGAGCAATTTGCAGTGCTCAGAAGACAGGAAAATGTGGGAAAGTTTGAAATTCCAAGAGACTTGTTGAATGACTTTGACCAAAACGCTGATAATGATATGGATTATGAAATCCATGCTGAGGCAGTCTCTGATGGAGACGAGGAACTTGCTGGGAACTGGAGCAAACGTGACTCTTGTCACCTTTGACAAGATGGTGGTTGAGGAGAGGCCTTGGCAAGCAGTGGCTGTGATGCCTGAATGTAGTGAGGGGACTGAAAATGGAACTCAGAGCAGACACTGGGTTTTAGAACCTGAAACTACAGAAAGTCCGCTACGTTCAAGGCCTGCTTCCCCCAAAATCTAACAGTGTGGCCTCAAGCAAACCACTTCACTTCTCTTGGCCTCAGTTTCTAAATCTGCAAAATGGGATTTGTAGTCCCACCCCCGCCCACAGAATTCAGAGTCAAATGAGAAGGTGAGAAGAGCTCACTTGCCAAGGGACTCTTTCAATGACTTGAGGTGGAGAAACTGAGGCATCGAGAGGGCTACGTCTCTGCTAGCTATCACCCAGAGATAGTGATGGACCTGTGATGAGAAGCCAGGGCTCTTGTCCCTAGTTCCTCGCGCTTTCCTCAGGCTGGGGAGTGAGTGTGGTGAGATGGAAAGGGCGCACCCTCCTGCTCTTTCTCTCTGGACAGGGGCAGGATGCTGGGTGAAGAGTGAAAGGAAGAGGCTGGAGAAGGGAGAAAAGCTCCAGCTCACACCAAGGCTGAGATTTTTTAAAATGCGGACTCCGCAGCCCCTCCCATGCCCGCCCCATTCCTCTGGAGTCCTGGTTGTGAAGGAACAAGTCCCAGTCAAAGTCTGCTGCTCCACCTCTCTGACTGCAGACCCAAGGGGCCCGCGCAGGCTGCAGTGGGTCCTGAGCCTCCAGGGCTGGGCCCGCTGGTCCTGACCGAGCTTGCGGCTGCCGAGGTCAGTCCAATGCCAAGAGCACGGGGCCAGGGCAGGCGGGGCAGGGCTACCCCAAGTTCACAGAGGCTGCTGGTGTCAATGCGACGTCTTCTGGGGCACCTGGCATCCCTAGGAGTGGAGCCGCTGATGAAGTTAAAGCTGCCTCCTCCTTCAGGAAGATTTTGCTCCCACAGCTAGCGAACAGGGAGCGGAGCAGTGCCAGGAGGATCTGCGGGCGCTGCTGAGGGCTTCTATGCAGGGACAGTGCAGCAGGCAGCCTCCCAGGGCCAGGGGGAAGCTTAGGACAGGGGTCGCCGGCAGCCCTATGGGTTCTCCATCCCTGGATCGGTGCAGGGCCATTTGGATGCTGTGAGAAAGTCTCGGTCTTGGGACATTGGGTCCAGCCTCCGGTAGAAGCAGGTGATAAACGCACTCCAGCCAGTTCGGACCGCCAGCCAGGCTGCGGTGCCCACGATGCCCAGGGTAGGTGCCACGAGGAACAGGAAATTGGCTAGGGTGGGAGCTCACTGGTAGGCGACCCGGGAAGTCAAAGATCTACTGCTCCAGCGCTGCCACCAGCTGCAGGCAGCAGAAGGCGAAGAGCATGTGGCACCAGCGCATTCGCCCATCTCTCCACCAACCCCTTTATCCAACCTTCAATAATTATCTTTTTATTATATCCAGTGATTGTTCTACTTATTATAGGGAGCAGCTGTCAGTCCAGTAACACACTTAACAAATGATACATCTAGTCCTCAAGGTTAACAAAAACGTGAAGACCAGTCCGACCCTGAAAATCAATTTGCAAACCTTCACTATGTATGATGCCATTCCTAATAATTTTTAGGGACAAGTTTTGTTTGTGGTGAGCAACATAAGTTGGGGTGTGTGCTGAGCCCAAAGCTAACAAATAGCTCACAATTACTCATAACTACCCATCAACTTGACTTGACCAAACTTCAGTCAGTCTTGTCTCCTCTCCTCAGGCCCCTGGACCTTGGCTCACCACCTAAAACTGAACAAGCACTAAACGACAGACCAGCCCCCTAACAGCTCACTCCAAAAATGAGCAGGCCTCATAGAGAAACGATTTTTGTTGGAGCATCTGGTTTTGCCACCTGCTCACACCACCGCCTGTCCTTCTCTCCAAGGAGGCTTCTGCCAGCCCTGCTTATCCTTCCCTAGAAAAGGAAAGCCTTTTCCCGTTTGATCCTGAGACACTTGTACATTGAGTTTGGAATGTTCTCCCTATTGCAATCGTCTTTTTGAATAAGTTTTATTTTTCCCTACCTCTGGTCGATTTTTGATTAATACCAGTGAGCTTGGATGAAAGCCTGCACACCTCAGGGGTGTGTGTGTGTGTGTGTGTGTGTGTGTGTGTGTGTGTATTTTAGCATTACCATGAAGGTAATAACAATAAAATCAAACAAAAGCAAATGGATAAGCAATATGTTGGACTAGCATCTCAAGTATGAAAATGGCATTGCCAACAGTGATATGATTTTTTTCAAAATGGTAAACTTTTTAAAGTATAATCTTATTTTAACCTAAAATCTTACTATCGGAAAATGCAGTGTGCATTAAAATGTTCTGAAATGCTTTTATTCACATTTATTAAATGGTCGTACTCACTCAGATATCTACAAATTGGTTTTTCACTTATGTAATTGTCTTATAGAATGTTCAAAAGTCATGCAGAATGTGAGATAATTTTCTATTGAATATGATCGTTTTATCATTGCAAGACATCAAACATCCCTGTTTCCTACCAAATAAATGTACAATAGCAATAAATGTAAAGATGTGTTTTTAAAAGGACACATTTTCGAGTTATAAAACAAGGATTTTAAAACTTGAATTGTTACAGTGAATATGTCTTAATATAGGCTACAGTCACTTTAGATAAAAAATTACCTCACATCTATTTTCAGTATTACTTAAAGGTGTTTATGTAGTGGCAAAGATTTTTTTTTTTTTTGCCTAGAGGCAGATATTTTGCCACATGGCTATTTATGGTATGAAACTGTATTTAAATGCATGTACACATATAAAAGCTGCCACTGTGGCTGTAAACTATTAAAAGTTATCAAGATTAAAAAATAAAAAATATTTCTGTTTTTCTATGAAGTGTCTTTACTCCAGTCCAAATTTAGAGATTTAAAATGCTTGAAATTAATAAAACCAAGTGTTTCACATATTTAAGTTTAAATGGCCTTTGTCCTAGTTTTATTAGTGAAGCAGCAGACTGCATTTTTTCACACTCATACACCTTCAAAAGGTGGACAGAAAAATTTGATAAAACTTCTAGGACATTATCTGATGAAACACATTAAACACTAAAGGAGAAATACAACCTCATTGTTTATAAAAGACATATAAGAAGGAACCCTGCATACATATATCTATCAGTTTTGTATTTTCAAGAAATATTTGCCTTAAAATGGGCTTCATTAGAATATGTGTTCTCCCACAAAGCCAAGGAAAGTACATTAGACACAGGATCTGGAAGTCTACGTGTGTGATGTAACTTCATTGAATACATTTCACAAATAAGGCAGAAATGTATCATTGTGACCCAAAATATTCTCTAAATTTTCTCAAAGCAATGCGGTCACATCTATTTTTTTACCATGACTAGTGTTCATTCCATGCGTTTGAACATTACCTCACGCATTTGTAGCCTCCTATCTCTGTGATTAATTATAGCTAACATTCTCAGCAGTCAAACATCTTGCAAGTGACAGTTTGAAAAGGCCTACCAGCATGATATTCACTCTGCCACCTGACTAGCTTGTCTTCCATCTACATTGCAGTATTTAGAAGAGTGCTTTAGTATTGTAAATTTGATCCAACATGTGTTCAACGAGATGAAATCTTCAATATTGCACTACCTGTGAATCGGGAGAATGTTAATTTGCTTCTGTAGTTTTAAGTGTATTCTCAGAGGTAGATGAAGCCATATTATATCATTGGATTCAAGAAGTAAAGTAAATAGAAGAAAAAAAGATGTTATTTTAGTTTGGTTATGTTTGTATCTTAAGTTTTCTTTTCCAGATATATGAGAGCCTACTAAATACACTGAATAAAATGTGGTAGCCTTGGGTTAAATATCATACTTTATATTTTGTTTATTAATTCCAGGATAGAGTAGAAAAATATGCTCTCTTATATAATATAAAAATGATATGGGGAAGAAGTAAAAATTAACTTAGAGACATCATTAATTAATTTATTTTATAAATGAAACACTAAATAATTTCTATTTGTTTTGACAAATAGAGAATATATTTAGAATCAATGCTTTATTACTTGGAAAGTGGAGTAAAATTTAAATGTATTATTCAGATTGTATTATTACTATGCACTACAGATCACATACATTGGTCTTTTCTTCATATTAGACATTAATTAATGGCAAACATCCCTTCGAGGGCTATTTAATAGGAATACTAAAGTATCTGGAATTTCTGAAATAATAAAAGTGACCTAAATCACCGTGTTTGGTAAATTCACAACATTCAAATGGCAGGAGGGGAGTGGTGGAGGTAGGGAGGGGAATGCTCATGTTCTCATTATTCCCAAACGGATTCTTACAAGTCTTCTCACTCGGCACATGGATGCATCTCAGTAATACACAATGTCTTAGATAGGCATAACTGTCTGCACTTTTTAACAAGATACGTTTCCACATTATTATTCCTTGCCACCTCAATATCAGATATTTTCTCATGTCATCTTTTACTTCTGAAGAGCTGAATTATTGATCCATAAACTGAATCCATAGCTATATATCTGTGGATGTTTTTAAATTACGTGAAAATTTTGTATATGATTTTTTCTGGGGAAAGTATCAGAACCTGGTGATTGTAACAAAAACAATCACTCGTGTTAATATTTAAGTCTTAATTAATTCAGAAAAATTTGCAGACACCTTAAGGTCAGATATTATTTTGTACTTTACATATAAAAACTTCTTTTTTTTTTTTTTTTTGAGATGGAGTCTCACTCTGTTGCCCAGGTTGGAGTGCAATGGAGTGATCTCTGCTCACTGCAAACTCCACCTCCCATAACATTAATGATCACTGATCAAAGATCACCATAACAAATATAATAATAATGAAATATTTAAAAAATTGTGAGGATTATACCAAAATGTGAAACCAAGACACAAAGTGAGCACAGGCTGTTTATTAAATGGTACCAATAGACTTGTTTCACCTGGGTTGTCACAAACATTTCATTTGTAAATAAAAGAATAAAAGGCCATATCTGTGAATAAAGAGAAGTGCAATAAAACATGTTTGTATTAATTTGGTTAACTTTATTCCAACTTAATGTAAACTAGTTTATTTATTTATTTATTTATTTATTGAGACGGAGTCTGGATCTTGCCCAGGCTGGAGTGCAGTGGCGCATCTCGGCTCACCGCAATCTCTGCCTCTGGTGTTCACGCCATTCTCCTGCCTCAGCCTCCTGAGTTGCTGGGACCACAGGCGCCTGCCACCATGCCCAGCTAATTTTTGTATTTTTAGTAGAGACAGGGTTTTGCCGTGTTAGCCAGGATGGTCTTGATCTGACCTCGTGATCCTCTCATCTCGGCCTCCCAAAGTGCTGGGATTACAGGCATGAGCCACCGCTCCTGGCTGTAAACTAGTTTTAAAACAGTTTATAAAACTCTAAAATGAACCCGGCAAATTTAGAGCAATAATAAAATGATTTAAATTAGAGAAGTCTTTTTTAAAAAGGATAAATAACAAATGTCTCATTGGATTTATTAAAGTTGTTTCAAGTTCAGCTCTGAGGTTCTTAGAAACTAAAGTAAAAAGTATGACCAGTTTCTGAAGTCAAGACAAAATCATACAATCTTTAACTTAGAAAATTATCTTCTGTGTTGTGTCCTAAGCATGAAACAAATGTAAGGACTTGCCCTGACACTCTGTAAGTCGTTCCTCTCCCATATGCACTGCAGAAATGTTTCCTGGCAAGAACAGCAAGTCAGAAGCCTTTTCAGCACAATAAGGAGGGACATGCTACATATAAAAAAATAGATGAGGAGGGAAAATAGCACCTTAGAGAAGTAAGAAGTCTCAAAAGAGACATGTATAAGGAGAGCAGTTGCAATTATAAAGAGCAAAAATATGGAATGATGAAAAAAGATACTTTAAAGAAAGTTTTCCTCAGTACTTTGCAATGCTCTTGCCACCTTCTGAAGAAAGCTGGCTCCTCCTGGAAACAGGGTATTTGGACCCAGGCTTTGGAATGGAGTGACTGTCTGCATTGAACTACCTTCAACTCAACTTTGTGAGCATAGGGTAAGAATAATTGGGTTAAGTAAAAGTCACTTTTAATCTAAAACGTCATTCGTTAGTTTGACCAACTTTCTTTACCACTGGCCACTTGATCCTTGTCTTGTTTGACCAGGGTTGTCAAACAAGGTTTTTTGTTTCCTTCTTTGAAGGAAAGAGTCAGTGTTTCTTCCATTCCAATGCATCCGCTTGAGGAATTTTTGATAAAATGGGCAATGAATGGGCAGTAGAAGAAGTTACAGGCTGCTAATAAAATGCTAAATAATAAACCTTGGAAATTCTAAAATCGTTGCAGGAAGACCTTGCTTATTTTGTAACTATTATGTATTATCATACGTATACTTAACTCTTTGAATGTGTTAGTATGTGTCCAAAGTATAACTTAATTTTACCTATATATTTAAATTACATAAAATAAATAAAGCCACTAAAACATTTTTAAACATTTTCTTATATTTCCTTTCAGTATTTTTATATGCATGCATCTGTACTCGGTAATATTGCTGAATGCATGTTTGTGTTGACAAAGCCTCTCCCCTTGCCAAAACTCTTGTCAGGATCCTCTAAGGCCCCTCTAGGTCTCAGCCTTCAGTGTTCTTCCTAGTCTGGCCCACATCTCTCAGGTTTAGGAAGAAACTTGCAGAGAATTCCACACTCTCAATACTGATAACCTTTGATATCTGATCCAATTTGTTATCTCCCACCACTCTCCAGATGATTTCTGATCAGCTTGGCCTGTCTTCAGTAAGAATCCTGTTAGGTCTGTTTAACCTAAATCCCCTTTACCCCTAAAGTTTCCTCTTAGTATCCCCAGTTGAACAATTTTTCAAACATTAAAAAAACTTGGACAAAATTAAGTTCAGATAGGTTCCAGAGAATTTAGGTTCAGCTCTTGGCTTTCTGAACACCTGACATATCCTCTTTAAATGGCCTCAAAACAAGAAAATACAAAATGAATAGAAGTAGACACTAGAAATGGAAAAAATGGAGAAATACAGGAATGAACAGAAGTTTCTATTTCGGGTAATTAGATAAATTTTAAGATGTTTATAGTTAACTTTTGTTAATTAGGTTTAGCCCCTTGAACGTTTGAGAACATGTTATTACTATAGTTATTGAACATTATATTTTTTATTTTAACATAAAATGGTATTTTCACTCAAATCTCTTGAAATAGATATTTATAGTCAATAGTTAAAATGTATTTAATACTGATTGTTTAATTTTATTAGTATTTTCTCTTAAAAATAATTTTGGCCGGGTGCGGTGGTTCATGTCCGTAATCCCAGCACTTTGGGAGGTCAAGGTGGGCAGATCACTTGAGGTCGGGAGTTCAAGTCAGCCTGACCGACATGGAGACAACCCGACTCTACTAAAAATACAAAAATTAGCCAGGCGTAGTGGTGTATGCCTGTAATCCCAGCTACTCGGGAGGCTGAGGCAGGAAAATCGCATGAACCTGGGAGGCAGAGATTGCCATGAGCCGAGATTGCACCATTGCACTCCAGCCAGGGCAACAAGAGCAAAACTTCATCTCAAAATAATAATTATTATTAGTAGCATTTTAATTTTATTTCAATATATTTGTTCTATACCTTCATAACGGGTTACCGCAAATGAATTTATTATATAGTTGGAGCTCAAATCTAACTTTATTTATAAAATATGATTATAATTCAGCCTTATTGATTTGAAAAGATTATAAAAGAAAATCAGAGGAAAAAAATCCTATACCTTCTATAAATACAATACTTTCCCGAGGTCATGTGCATACAACATGCCTAATGTCAATCATTGATATCCCCAGTCCAAGAACCATATGCCATATGGAACATGTGGACTCTATTCTGTGGCTCCAGAGCAACATGAGACTTCTGTTTTATTTCATTTTTTCCAAATGCCTTTAAAATCATAAAGAAATACTTAATAAATTATAAAAGAAATAATAAAATGATTTAAATTAGAAAAGTCTTTTTTAAAAAGGATAAATAACAAATGTCTCATTGGAATTATTAAAGCTGTTTCAAGGTCAGCTCTGGAGTTCTTAGAAACTAAAGTAAAAAAATATGACCAGTTTCTGAAGTCAAGATAAAATCATACAATCTTTAACTTAGAAAATTATCTTCTGTGTTGTGTCCTAAGCATAAAACAAGTGTAAGGAAGTGTAAGGACTTGCCCTGATACTCTGTAAGTCGTTCCACTCCAATATGCACTGCAGAAATGTTTCCTGGCAAGAACAGCAAGTCTGAAGCCTTTTCAGCATGATAAGGAGGGAGAGAGACCACGCTATGTATAAAAAAATAGATGAGGAGGAACAATAGAACCTTAGATAAGTGAGAAATCTCAAAAGAGATATGTATAGGGGAGCAGTTGCAACTATAAAGAGCAAAATATGGAATGATGAAAAAAGATACTTTAAAGAAAGTTTTCCTCAGTACTTTGCAATGCTCTTGCCACCTTCTGAAGAAAGCTGGCTCCTCCTGGAAACAGGGTATTTGGACCCAGGCTTTGGAATGGAGTGACTGTCTGCATTGAACTACCTTCAACTCAACTTTGTGAGCATAGGGTAAGAATAATTGGGTTAAGTAAAAGTCACTTTTAATCTAAAATGTCATTCGTTAGTTTGACCAACTTTCTTTACCACTGGCCACTTGATCCTTGTCTTGTTTGACCAGGGTTGTCAAACAAGGTTTTTGTTTCCTTCTTTGAAGGAAAGAGTCAGTGTTTCTTCCATTCCAATGCATCCACTTGAGGAATTTTTGATAAAATGGGCAATGAATGGGCAGTAGAAGAAGTTACAGGCTGCTAATAAAATGCTAAATAATAAACCTTGGAAATTCTAAAATCGTTGCAGGAAGACCTTGCTTATTTTGTAACTATTATGTATTATCATATGTATACTTAACTCTTTGAATGTGTTAGTTTGTGTTCAAAGTATACCTTAATTTTATATATATATTTAAATTACATAAGATAAATAAAGCCACTAACAATTTTTTAAACATTTTCTTATATTTCCTTTCAGTATTTTTATATGCATGCATCAGTGCTCAGTAATATTGCTAAATGCATGTTTATATTGACAAAGCCTCTCCCCTTGTGCAAACTCTAGTCAGGATCCTCTAGGCCTCCTCTAGGCCTCAGTCTTCAGTGTTCTTCCTAGTCTGGCCCACATCTCTCAGGTTTAGGAAGAAACTTGCAAAGAATCCCCCACTCTCAATACTGATCACCTTTGATATCTGATCAAATTTGTTATCTCCCACCACCCTCCAGATGATTTCTGACCAGCTTGGCCTGTCTTCAGTAAGAATCCTGTTAGATCTGTTTAATCCAAATCCCCTTTGCCCCTGATGTTTCCTCTTAGTATGCCCAGTTGAACAAATTTTCAAACATTAAAAAAATCTTAGACAAAATTAAGTTCAGATAGATTCTAGAATGCTTACATTCAGCTCTTGGCTTTCTGAACACCTGGCATATCCTCTTTAAATGGTCTCAATACAAGTAAATACAAAATGAATAGAAGTAGACATTAGAAATGGGGAAAATGGAGAAATACAGGAATGAACAGAAGTTTCTATTTCAGGTAATTAGATAAATTTTAAGATGTTTATAGTTAACTTTTGTTAATTAGTTTTAGCCCCTTGAACCTTTGAGAACATTTTATTACTATATTTATCGAATGTTATATTTTTTATTTTAACATAGAATGGTATTTTCACTCAAATCTCTTGAAACATATTTATAGTTAATAGTTAAATTTTATTTAATATCGATTTTTTCTTTTTATTAGTATTTTCTTTCAAAAATAATTTCGGCTGGGCACAGTGGTTCACACCTGTAATCCCAGCACTTTGGGAGGCCAAGGTGGGCAGATCACTTGAGGTCGGGAGTTCAAGTCAGCCTGACCGACATGGAGACAACCCGACTCTACTAAAAATACAAAAATTAGCCAGGCGTAGTGGTGTATGCCTGTAATCCCAGCTACTCGGGAGGCTGAGGCAGGAAAATCGCATGAACCTGGGAGGCAGAGATTGCCATGAGCCGAGATTGCACCATTGCACTCCAGCCAGGGCAACAAGAGCAAAACTTCATCTCAAAATAATAATTATTATTATTAGTAGCATTTTAATTTTATTTAAATATATTTGTTCCATACCTTCATAATGGGTTACCTCAAATGAATTTATTATATAACTGGAGCTCAAATTTAAGTTTATTTATAAAATATGATTATAATTCAACCTTATTGATTTGAAAAGATTATAAAAGAAAGTCAGAGGAAAAAGATCTTATACCTTCTATAAATACAACATTTTCCCAAGGTCATGTGCATACATCATGCCTAATGTCAATCATTGATATCTTCAATGCAAGCACCATATGCCATATGGAACATGTGGACTCTGTTTTTGTGGCTCCAGAGCAACTTGAGATTTCTGTTTTATTTCATTTTTTCTGAATGCCTTTAAAATCATAAATACTTAATAAATTATAAAGAAATAATACTAAAGTACATTTTATACCTCATGAAATGAGGTAGATTTGGTTAGTTTACACACTGAAAATTTTATAATTTTATGTTAGACAAATATTGTTTATACCTGTTTTCTTCCTAGCTTTGGAGTTAATTTTATGTTTTATCTGAAAGGACAAAGCCTTGACCATATGGATTGTTTTAGCTAATGAAATATGAAGGAAAATTATGTGTGCCACCTTTGGGCACACGAACTTTAAGAACTGAAATTTCTTATCCTTTCAGCTTGTGTCCCAGATTAAAGAATATATGGAGCAAATTAACATATATATTAATACAGAGATGTATAACTTATGTCACTTATACTACAATAGAATGTTATTTTCACTTATAGGTAGCTTAATAAGGGTAAGACAAAGGAATTGAAGCTCTTCAATCTGCTATTGGAGTGCATCTTCATAAGCCTATCCAAGAACATACATATTTGATTTAGAAGTATGAGAAGTCTGACATGTTATTGGAATACAAACTCCATTGGGTTGGAATCTGATTACTTTGCACTCTGCAGTGTCTCAACTCTTCATAAATATGTAGCCCAATTGAATCTTTATTAAGTCACTGAGATTTTGAGATTTTTTTCTAGCAAAACCTAAGTTATTGTGAATTACAGTCCTGTTTGTGTGCTCTGTCTTCTCAAATTTTTCTCATGAGTTCAGCTTTTTTTCTATGTTTTACTTACCTAATTTATCAATGAATATTAACTATGATATGTGCCCAGTCTTAATGACCCTAAGAAAAAACCTCTGCTGTTAAGGCTAAAGTAACTAATGGCAAGGGCACCCTGAGTCTCCATTGAAAAGCAGAAATATGCACCTCTGAGTCATAATAGTTATTAACTGATGATTTTATTTCAGCTGTCTAAATCTCATTCTCACATTTGGATAATTTGTATGTTTTACATTTAGAAAGGATTGCAAGTAGCTACCAAGTAAAAGATGTTAAAATATTCTGTATTATATACAGTAGTTTTAAAAATCCTCATACAGCCATATGAATTAGGTATACTGCATCTATTAAATGATCTCGGAAAAAAAAAAAAGAAGAAAATTTAACTGAAACAAGTTCATGATGGACAAAATAGTAACTCCTTAGTGAAAGCTAGTCCTGCCCGGGCCCCTCTAGGGGTTGATGTTCCTCCTCACCCCTCTGGCTTCTCTCCTCTACAGGCCTCCACATTCCATAAAATCTCTCAACCCTTACCTGCCCCACACACAGGCTCTCCCGGCTGGACCCACCACTTCCCTCCCAGGCTTCCATCTCCAGCTGGGAGGAGCCAGGTGGGGCCTGTTTATGGGGGAGACTTGCCTCATTGTACTTCTGCCAGTACCTGCACCCCAGCTGTGCCACGTGGAGACCCCCTTCCCACAGAGCCAGAGGTCCCTTCAAGACCCCTTGGCCAGAGCCTATGGCTTCCCATCGCTTTAGGTGGGGCACAGCTCTTGTTGGTGTGTGAGACACTGGCCTACACTCTAGGTCTTCCATCTCAGAGTTGAACCCAGGCTCTTCTCAAGGGCTGGTCTGACCAGGCATGAGTCTCCAACCCCTTTGAAATATTTTGGGTGGGAAGGGGGGTCTTTGTTGGCTCCCCTATTCTAGGGCAGTGGTAGGGAAGAGTGGAGGGTCTCCTGGTGTGCCTGGGCCCCGCAGCAGTGAGCTGCCAGATCTCCCAGGGGTGGCTGCTGCCTCTCAGGCCACTGTGCCCTGCTATGGCAGATGCCCCTGAGATGCCAGTGACAAAAGGCTGGCCCTTCCTGGGTCCTCTGCACCTGCCCTCTCAGCCCCTGACATGGCTTCACCCACAGCCTCCTGCTGGCTTCTCAGGCCCCTGGCCAGGCAGCTTTGGGGGTGATGGGTAATTTGCAAGTTCTCTTTTCAAACCCACCCAGTTGCTCTGCAAAATCCTTCCTGAACCCTGAGGCCAACCAGCATGGGAGGGGGTGTGGCCAGTCCACCCTCAGTGCCCTTTCCTGTCATGCAGGGGCCCACGGTGTCATCAGCAAGGGTCTGATCCGCTCACTGCTGTGGAAGCTGCAGAGGAAGGAGCAGCTCCAGGAGCTCATCCAGGACCTGCTGGCCCCTGCATGCAGGAGGATGCAGGAGAGGGTCTGGCACCTCCTCCCCATGAGGAAGGTGAGAACAGGAGAAGCACTGATGATGATCCTGACACCCAGCGGTCACTGAGAGCCTCCTGTGTGCCAGGCATTGTCTCCAAACCTCACATTTAGAAAACCCTCCAGCGAGGTGATGTCTGCCTTCACAGGTGAGGAAACGGAGGCGCAGTGTCTTGTCTCTCACCCCAGGTCACACAGGATCACAGTTTACATCCTGGCCTCAAAACTGGGGAGCACAAAGACTCAGAGCTTGTGGTGGTTGGGGGTGTTCCCACACTGGGCCCTTCATTGTGAGGATGGGCCAGTCACCGAACCCAGAGTCCCTGCCTTGGCTGTGGTCACATCCTTGCTGGGGGCCCTCTTGCCTTCCCTAAGTCCTGGCTTCTCTTTCTTCTGAGAGTCTCTTTAGAGGCCTGCGTGATATTTCTCCAAGTGTGGCCCCTGAACCAGACCCTGGGTGGTCTGTGGAAATGCATGTTCCCAGGCCCCATCCCAGCCCCATCGTTCTTAGGTTTGGAATGAGGTCCCTTTCTGTGGGACCAGGAGAGTGGCTTTCCAGGAGAGAGCTTTCTCTCTGAAACTGCAGCCTCCCCAGCCTCCCCAGATCCTCCTGTGTCCACTGTGACCACCATCCTTGCCATCACTTTCTGTCATCCCCAAGGGGAGCTCCTGAGGACAAGGCTTTGCTCTGTTTGCTGCTCCAGACCCAAAGGTCGCAGTAGGAGAACTTTGGCTCCAAGTTGAAAATCACCTGGCCCAAAAGAGTGCTGAGGTGGGAAACCCAGCTCTTGCCTCAGCGTCTTGCTGTGTGAATGAATCAGTGAATCCCTGCAGCAGGGGACAGGGTGGCACCTCCCTTGAGGGCTAGGTTGTGAGGGGGTGAAAAGAGGCCCACTCAGGCTGTTAGCAATGCCCTGTGTTGGTGGCCTGCCGAGAAGTATGTGGCCCTGGACACAAGCCATTAGTCTGCTCCTGAAGCTGCTACACTCACCCATGGGCAGGGTGTGCCTGAAGGCCACCAAGGCCCTCACCATGCTGCCAGAGGCCCCGAGGACTGCAAGGTCCTGCAGGCAGGCCCACGTGCATACCCTCCGTGTCCCTGAGGAGGACTCTTACAACAAGGCTTATGAGTGCAAGACCTTATGACAGGCGACCCAGATCGCCATCAATGTCATTGAGTGGAAGCCCTGAGCCCCTCATTGGGTCAGATCTGATCAGCCACCTCTGCACCTGAATCAATGCGCTCAGTCTCTTTATTTCAAGTCGGAATGGCACTTTTTGTTCCTGGAGCACAGTTTTATCTCTTCTCACTCTCTTGCCAAAGGCTAAATGCCAGGCCCAGAAGCACCAGGTCCTGGGTGGTAAAGGCCAAACCCAGTGCTGGGGGTGGGTGGGAGGTGGCCTTGAGTTTTACTGTCTGCTGGGGCCAAGAGTTCCTCAGAATGTAGAGAGCAGGATTGAGACCTCCAGGGACAAAGCTGGGGACAGGAAGTTGGGCTGGGGGAAGGAAGGAACCCAGCTGCAGCAGGTTTCAGAAGCTCCAGTGATTGACCCATGGGGTGTGGCTGGGTGTGGTTCTGCTCAGCCAGGTCTGCCCCTCCCACCCTGGCTGGCAGGAAGGAAGGCAAAAGGTGAAACCCGATGCAGGTTCTTTTGACTGAGGATGACTCTGTCCCAAGAGGCTCCCCCAAGGATGAGAGCTCGGGAGAGGGAGAGGTTCTGGTTTCCTCCTTAAGATCTTCCCAGCAAATAGCTGCATTCTCCAGTCACCCAAGCACGCCCTCAGGCTGGCCTGAAGCCCAGCCACCTCAAAGGCACATTCCTGGTGCTGTCCAGGAGGGGAGCCTAGGAATCACACGAAAGTCTCCATCACTTCTTTACGCCAAGCCTGGGAAAACGCCTGACGGCAGAGCTTGAGCCTCCCTCAGATGTTCCTGCAGCACGGTGGCCTGCCCTTTGGGTCAGCTCCTGGTCAGCTCCTGGGAGGGCTTCATCCTGGGTGAAGAAGAGACAATCCCTTTTCAGTGAGAGCAGGCTCCCAGCTTTGTGCACTATGACATCATCCCACTAAACAGCCTCCACGCCAGCATCTCCTGGGCTCCCACCTCTGCAGTCCAGGCTGAGGAGAAATTAGAGATGCGGAAACTCACCAGCCAGGGACAGAGGTGCCTCTGTTACAAGGGGAGGGCCAGGAACACAGCCTATGTTGGGACCTAGAAGTCCTGAGCACCACACCCTTGCCTCCATTCTCCAAGGCCCATTTACCACACCATTATCAGCTTCTGGGATTTAAGAAGCTGCTGCCAGGAGAGGTATGGGAGCCAGCCTGGAAGAGGCAACTGGTCATTCAACTGTAGCCCAAAGGCACAAACTGCCACCCCAGACAGCTGAGGCTGGACAAGGGCAGTGGGACGACCAGTGGCTATAAGCCCACACTATGGAGGGAGCCTGCTGTGTTGAGACCCCAGCTCTACACTGACTGTTTACCTATGGAGCCTGGGGCAAGTTGATTAACTGCTCAGTGCCTCAGTTTTCCTAGCTCTAAAGTGGGGATAGTAATTGTGCCTATCATAAATGGGTATGATTTTGGCAGTGCCAGGTGTATCATACTGAAAACAAGTGCCTTGTACATTGTGGGTACCCAAGAAGCCAGTTTACAGTCCCTCAGAGGAGACAGATCAGCAGGCATCTGAGGGGCCTGGAGTCCTGCATCCTGCAGGTGCCTGGGGTCCTATGCCCAGGAGAAGCTGCTCCCTCACTCCACAGCAGTCTACAGAGCACCCCCTCCTGACCAGAGGTACACCTGTTTGTGCAGGTGTCAAGAGGGAGCCCTGGGCTCTCTGGGCTTTGATCTTCCCTGGCAGGACTGTAGAGGGCCCAGAACCCTGCCTTCTCCCAGCCAGGTCCTTCCCTCCCTTTCCCAAACTCACAGCCTCCTCACCGCTCTCTGCCTCAGACTCAGGACTAATCTCACTATGTCCTTCATCCCTGTTTGCATTGGGGCTGCAAGAAGCTCAGCTCACCTCCCTCATGGCCCTGAATACTCCTTTTCTGATCCATCTGCTGAAACCTTTTTTCCAAGCCCTCTGGAGGCCCCAGGGCCTCATCCTCTCCCTGGAACATTCTTTCCTTTCTTGCTTGGACTGAAACCTAGCTCTCCAGAGACCTGCTTCCCCACCCTGGGCATCCTCCTATGTGGGGCTGCTTTCCTCCCTCTCTGCCCCTCATGCCCTCACTGGAGTGGGACAGGTCCTTACAGGCCATCTCCTGTGTCCGTTCTGAGGAGTCCTCTGGTTCTGAATCCCTGCACAGGTCTGTGGCCCTGGCCCTCTCCCCTCCCCAGCACCACACCACCAGATTGCTCTTGTAGGGCACCACGTGGTCTCCATGTGACTGAGCCCAACTATCTGACCTCAGGCCACATCTTTCTTCCATCATGAGCATTTCCCCAGTGGAGCCTCACCACCCCTCCCTGAAACACTTCCAGGAAACGAGGCCACTTCTCTGCAATTCCGGTTGTTCAGTAACATGCTATTGTGCTCTTTAAGAAACTGATCCACACCATGGTGTGTTTAAGCCTTTAGGGAAGTGGGAGGATACTGGGGGCTGCTGTGTGAGCACCTCTATGCTATACCAAGTCAGACCAGTGAGGGAAACTGGACCGCTATGCTGCAGGGCTACCTTCCCCTCCAGAATGCTTTTCACATCTTCCACGATCCTCTCACTGGAGACCTTCCATGGCCCGGACTCATCTTAGGCCTCCCTGTTCTCTCCATGTGCTACTGGGGTGCCTGCCTCAGAAAATGAGCAGTGCTGTCACTGAACTGACTGCTCATGGGGACTTGTGGTCTTTGGTGCCTTCCAGGCTCCACCACAGTCTCTGCATCCACAGGCAACTGTGGTCCTGGCTGCTCTCTGCCATCAGGTTTCCCTTCCATTTTTACTTATTGCCTAAAGAACTTCATATAAAATTCTATTTAACAGTAGTTTATCTCAGACTCCCATATAGAACACATCAATTATTTCAATTTTTTTCTTCTTTCCTATCACTATCTAAAAGCACACTTTAGACCAGTGTGGTTGACTGTATCTAATTTTTAACCTATTAGATGGGCAATTTTTTTTTGAGACAGAGTATTGCTCTTGGTGATTCTCTTTGATTCTCTCTGTTCTCATTCCATGAGAACAACCACATGCTCTATGAAAGCATAATCCTTCAATTGCACTCATACAACCTGTCAGTAACTTTTCACTCCCTGAGCCAAGAGCTTCTCCATCCCAGTTTCAGCAAGACCAATTTCTGAGCCATGGAGCAATGGGTAACACCAGCCTCACTAAGCTCACATACCCAGCTGTGGAAGCACATTTCATTTTATGGTAAGTCTACTTTGCCACTACAGGCGGTGTAGCATGTTAGTTTCTAGATTAGCCTTTGGTGTTAAAGAGATCCAGCTCTTGGTGTGTCTCATGAGTAATTTACTTAGCTGAGACTCACATTCCTCATCTGTATAATGACTATAACAAAACTAATTCTGTCTCAAAGTGATTGTGACACTTCAAGGAGGCAACATAGAGAAGTGCCCATATAGTATCTGATACTCAATTTATATCTGTTATTATGTTCATTCTTATAACTTAAGCACCTGCTTATTAACTACAGTCATATGTGGCAGAAGGACATTTTGGTCAATGACAGACAACATGTATGACAGTGGTCCCATAAGATTATAACAAAGCTGAAAATTTCCCTTTGCCTAGTAAAGTCGTAGCTGTTGGAATGTTGGTGCAATGCATTACTTATGTGTCAGTGGTGAGGTGGGTGTAAACAAACCTACTGCGCTGCATCATTAGAGTAAAACAACATTTCTTTTGGTAACAATGTTAAGTAATATGTTATACAAATGAAAGACTAACCACAGTGATGGAATTTTTAGAAAGAGATAAAACCAAGAGTCCACGAGGATTTGGAGAAATGGCTACTCACATATGCTGTTAGAGGAGCATGAATTGGTGTCATCATTTTGGAAAAAGTTTGGCATTATTTATGACAATGAAAGATATGCCCCTTCTAATAGTCTGCTCCACAGAAGTGAGTGCTGGTGCTATTCCAAAACCATTGACAAAAATACTCAAAGCACCATTACTTGAGATAGACACAATTATATTAAAAATAACCCTGGCCAGGCACCGTGGCTCATGCCTATAATCTGAGCACTTTGGGAGGCTGAGGCAGTCAGATCACCTGAGGTCAGGAGTTTGTGACCAGCCTGGCCAACATGGTGAAACCCTGTCTCTATCAAAAATACAAAAAATTAGCCAAGTGTGGTTGCAGGTGACTGTAGTCCCAGCTACTCAGGAGGTTAAGGCAGGAGAATGGCATGAACCCAGGAGGCAGAGCTTGCAGTGAGCTGATATCATTCCACTTCACTCCATCCTGGGTGACAGAACAAGACTTCAGCTCAAAAAAAAAAAAAAAAAAAAAAAAAAAAAAAAAAAAAAAAAAAAAAAGAAAAAGTCTAGAACTTAAGTGATGAATATCAACTTAGAGAACAAAACCAAAGCCAAAGTTTTGAAGACAGGAAATAGTGTGATACTATCTTTTGTGGGAAGGAACTCTTGGCTTCCCAAAATTAGAGAACTGGGGAGAAAGAAGCCTCATCTCAGAATCTGTGACTGGGTTGGAAGTGGAGGCTGGAAATGTGCTCAAGGTCAAACTTTCCTCCTCCCTTCAAAGGAGACTGGAGTTTTACCAGTGAGCCTAGAGTGAATATTCACTCCGCCATCCACCCCGGAGATCCCTTTAAACCAGGAGCGCACAGTGAGGACAGAAACATGAATGTGCACTAACAAGTCCTGAAAGTTCAGAGGGTGATTCTCGATTTCCCCTTGGCACACAGCAGAAGAACTGTGTCTCTAGGTTCCAGGAAATGCCTGTGAGAGAGCTGTGTCCCCCAGATTCCCTTCATCACAGATGACACCCAGTGCTTAAGCCTACACCCTTGTGCACAATCCCTAGGAGTGCTGACTAATCTAAACCAAAGGCTCTGATGTTCCACAGGCAGAAAAGAGCAGGTGGACTGCAAAGAGAATCTCTCATGAACGCAGCACCCTCATAGCCCATACAGACAGTTCTTACCATGATGCCAAGAAACTCTGAAAACAACAAGCCAGACCTCACACATATTTCCATTTTCCTTCTGATTTCATACCCCCTCCTTCAGCCCCTCCTCACAAGCAGCAGGGATAACCTGGAGGCTCCTGGGAACCTTTTCCCATTGGGTTTTTCCTGGCATGTAGTTCCCTACCTGGATGAGTCTCCTCGTCACTTAGACTCTCCAGCATCAAGTCTTTAGAAAGAAAAACACCAGGATAAGTCATTAGACAGAGTGACTCACCCACTCCTCCTACTTTAGCTGAAGCTGAATGATGGGCTTTTCTCCCACCCCACGCTGCTTCATACATGATCCCCTCATCTTTCTTCTGGGTTGACAAACCTCCCTACAGCTTCTCGGGCCAGAGTTCTATACTGGCAAAATCACTTTCATGAGAACCCCAAGCCTCTTTCCCAGCAGGAACCCAGAATCCGGTTTCTATACACCGAAGCTAGCAAGTTTTTCCCTCAGGAAGTGAGTTATTTCATGGTACATACCACTTTCTTTCCAAGCTGTTATCTGCAATTATATAAAAGAAAACATCATGAGAATCAGATTCTGCTGTGCGCTTCACACAGATCTGTTATTCTCTGGACAACGATAAAAAACCAGAAGGTGGTACAGCGATTGAACCATAGGTCAAAGTCCCCAAAGACTAGCACAGAGGATAGCTATAGAAAAACAAGACCTTTATTCACAGAATTTACCTTTAAATTTAATTTTATATGCAAATGCACAATGCTTAATCCAAGGAGGAAAACTGGTATTGTGGAAAATGCCTCAGTATTCCAGTTGATACTGGATGCTGTCATTTAAAAGCACCCTAGCGGACCATGTATCAGTTGGGAAGACACTCCTACTGAATTCCAGCCCCACAAAGAGAATAGTGTACAGTGTACATAATGTGCATTGCCAGATTTTCATATCAAAATTAATTGAGAAGAATCAGGAAAGCAACATTGCTGTAGAAGACAAAAAGGGAGTCTTACCTGGACATCATCATCATCATCATCATCATCATCATCATCATCATCTTCATCTTTGCATTGTGGTGAGCATCTTAAAAACAGGTCATCCTTAGGACAAACTGGAAGGACACAGAGGAAAGATCAGTGCACTGGTGGTTGGTGACTGTGAGTCACTCAGGGAGCTTTGCTGGATGTGGTGTATGGAGGTGGTTGATTAACAAGCATGGACTGAGTTGATGCTGGGCTATTCCCCTGAGTGGAAGAGGGATGGCAGAGGAGGGGAGCAGGAAAGACATGAGACATGGAGGCCTTGGCCTTGTACTAGAGGCATCAGGCAGCAACACAAAACAGTCAACCCAAAATGGAACTAAAATGCACACTGAGGGTCAATGGAAGAGTGCCTTCCTCCCTCTCAAATGTTTTGAAACTCTTCAAAACAAACAGCATTTTCTTAACGTATTCAAGACCATGTCAGTACACTAGGATCCAATTATGCTGGTACTACATTTAGCATCTGTTTTAAAGGATTTATTACTTGATTAAAAGCCTATTTTATGGTGAAATGGACTCAATTTTACCCAAATTACTCTATTCTATTAATCACACATTCTTTTTCATAGAGATCATTTAAAAATTCAATATTAAAATGCTACAATTAAAAATAGTCATGATTTCCTCTTTGTAAGTCTTCTTCTGGAACGACTTCTACACACCCTTTTGGGGCCCTGTGATCAGGGGCTTCAGCAGCTCCTGTGTGACTCTCCCTGGGGAGATTCCCTAAAAATCAAGCTTCATTCAAACAGGCCAAGCTCACACAGCCTGCTCTACCTACACCAGTGAAGCTGAGAGACATGACTCTGAACACTTTCTGCCATGAAGATAAGTTTAAAGTTCAAATACACATTATCTACTGAAATGAGGAAATGTATACCAATAGAAATGAACAAATTCATGAAAAAATGTACATGAGTATGGGGGTGATTTTTGGTTAACTAGCTTACATAAAAATTATTTTTTTGGCTGAGTACTCTGGCTCACACCTGTAATCCCAGCACTTTGGGAGGCTGAGGCAGGTGGATGACCAAAATTTATATCATTTAAATCTAACTAATCAGCTGTCAACCTGAAGATCCTAGGAAGTAAAGAAGGTACAAATAAGTGGAAAGGCATCCTGTATTCATGGATAGGAAGACTAAACCTGACTAACACACAATACTACACACATGATCTACAGACTCACAACAATTACTATCAAACTGGTAACAGCCATCTGTGCAGAAATGGAAAAGATAATCCTAAGATTTTAATGAACTTTTATGTGCCTCAAATAGCCATGGCAACATTGAAAAGAATAGTGTTAGAGGATGCACATTCATGAGATTGAAATCTAAAAATAAAAAATTAGCTGGATGTGGTGTATGGAGGTGGTTGACAAGCATGAACTGAGTTGATGCTGGGCTATTCCCCTGAGTGGGAGAGGGATGGCAGAGAAGGGGAGCAGGAAAGACACGAGACATGAAGGCGTTGGCCTCGTACTAGAGGCATCAGGCAGCAACACAAAACAGACAACCCCAAATGGATCTAAAATGCATACTGAGGGTCAATGGAAGAGTGCCTTCCTCCCTCTCAAATGTTTTGAAACTCTTCAAAACAAACAGCATTTTCTTAACGTATTCAAGACCACTTCAGTACACTAGGATCCAATTATGCTGGTACTACATTTAGCATCTGTTTTAAAGGATTTATTACTTGATTAAAAGCCAATTTTATGGTGAAATGGACTCAATTTTACCCAAATTACTCTATTCTATTAATCACACATTCTTTTTCATAGAGATCATTTAAAAATTCAATGTTAAAATGCTGCAATTAAAAATAGTCATGATTTCCTCTTTGTAAGTCTTCTTCTGGAACCACTTCTACACACCCTTTTGGGCCCCTGTGATCAGGCGCTTCAGCAGCTCCTGTGTGACTCTCCCTGAGGAGATTCCCTAAAGATCAGGCTTCATTCAAACAGGCCAAGCTCACACAGCCTGCTCTACCTACACCAGTGAAGCTGAGAGACATGACTCTGAACACTTTCTGCCATGAGGATAAGCTTTCAGGTTCAAATACACATTATCTACTGAAATGAGGAAATGTATACCAATAGAAATGAACAAATTCATGAAAAAATGTCCCTGAGTATGGGGGTGATTTTTGGTTAACTAGCATACATAATATTTTTTATTTGATGCATAATCATTCAGACAGACAAAATATTGGCAAAAGATACAAATTTGGCCAGGCACGGTGGCTCATGCTTGTAATCCCAGCTACTCAGGAGGATAAGGCAGGAGAATCACTTGAACCCGGGAGGTGGAGGTGGCAGTGAGCAGAGATCATATCATTGCACACCTGTATGGTGACAGAGTGAGACTCTGTCTCAAAAAAAAAAAAAAGAAATCACAAATTCATATCAGTCACATTAAATCTAACTAATCAGCTGTCAACATAAAGATTCTAGAAAGTAAAGAATGTACAAGTAAGTTGGAAGGCTTCCCATATTCATGGATAGGAAGACTAAACCTGACTAACACACAATACTACACACATGATCTACAGACTCACAACAACTGCTACCAA